>RJWM01001027.1:31448-70933 GCA_004363535.1 Dasyprocta punctata
TTTTTTTTTTTTTTTTTTTTTTTTTTTTTTTTTTTTTTTTTTTTTTTTTTTTTTTTTTTTGTCTTTTTGAGACATGGTCTCACTATGCCGTCAGGCTGGCCTTGGGCTCATTTCATAGCCCAACCTGGTCTCAAACTTGTAACGATCCTCCTGCTTCAGCCTCCCAAGTGCTGGGATTACAGGAGTGCCCCACCATACCCGGCTTGTTAACATTTTATTGAACATTTATTTTGGGACAATTATATTATTGCATGCAAACTTCACAATAAACTCATGAGAAAGGTATAGATGTTCCCTTTTTATAGGTGAGAAAATTGAAAGAAAAATTAAGAATAATGTTAAGTACCATGGGTATAATTCACACATAACCAAAAAACTTCATAGTGAAACTTCTTACTGTCTTAAAATTAGAAGATGCATAAAATTTTCTTTTTCATCATCACAATTTAGTGGAGGTTTTCTACAAGCAATATTAAATCTGTTTGTAGAGCAATTTTTACAAAAAAGAGTTGAAGGGATAAATTTATGCCCTTTCTATATTCTGTGTGCTTGATAATGCTTGTGAGTCTCTACATCTACCCTGAACTTTTCCTTTTTCATTTTTTTTTATCCTTTTGTCTTTATATTCTTTGGAGTATATAGGAGAGTATGTTCTGAAGTGAGTGCTTGGTATACTTTTGTTGCACATGGTAGCCTAAGAAATAGATTTTTTGAGAACAGTATATTAAAATATAAGTAAGTTTGATGGATTTGGTTTCTGTTAAAAGTCTCCCAGCTGGAAGTGGTGGTACATGCCTGTCATGCCAGCTGGTAGGCTGAAGCAGGAAGATTGCCACAAATTTGAGGCCAGTGTGGACTACATAGTGAGTTCAAGGCCAGCCTGAGCTACATAGCAAGACCTTGTCTCCAAAAGAACAAAAAAACTCCCTATTATTACTATACTTTTGTGCTGTGTAGGAATTAAACCCAGGGTTTTGTACTTGCCAAACTCTACCCTTGAGCTGCACCTCCGTTCTCTCCCAGTTAATTTTTTTTTTCTATAGGAGACAAAACAATACCTGTTTTATTTTTAAAACTCCAGTGAGGTTTTCCATAGGACATTACGTTTTTTAAAAAATGAACGTAAATCAAACTGGTAAATCACACTATACAATTTATAAGTATTTATAGATGCGTTTTACATTTATGAATGTTATTTGTTAGGTACTAAATTTTTTTTTTGTCTTTTTGAGACAGGATTTCACTTTGCAGTTCAGGCTGGCCTTGAGCTTACTTTGTAGCTCAGGCTGGTCTTGAACTTGCAACGATCCTCCTGCCTCAGCATCCCATGTGCTGGGATTACAGGCTTGTACCACCACTCCCACCTGGTAGTAAAGTTTTGTTAAAATTTTTCCAGCATGTGTTCCACAGTCAAATCCCCAGTTAATATTAACTGTGACTAGATTGAACCCTTAAATTTAAATAGTCTCCTGATAGTTTTTGCATTTGATTTTTTTTTTTTTTTTTTGATGTTACTGAGGACTGAACCCAGGGCCTTGGTGCGTGCTACATACTCTGCCACTGACCTGCACTCCCAGGTATTTATTTTTGTAGTTGTGTAAACAAATGTAAACAACCTTTTTTTCCAAATCAGGCCTAGTGGTACATGCTTGTAATCCCAGCGCTGGGTAGGCTGTGAGTTCAAGGCCTGCCTCAGCTATTTAGTGAGACCCTGTCTCCCCAAAAAAAAACAAAAAGCAAAAAAAAGAAAAAACATTTTTCATAGGGCTTTAAATTTATAAAATAATACATAACAATGAGCATTACTCATTTTGCCTAAAATTATTCCTCTTGAACATGTTCTAGTGAGTTATATTAACGTATATAATAAAATAGACAAGGTATATGTTTATTATAAAATTGATCTATTCTAACATTTGGGTTTTTGTAACGCTCTCCTGTACTGTTACAACCTTCAGGTAAGGTGTGGTGGTGCATACCTGTGATTTCAGGACTTGGGAGACTGAAGGCAAGGGAATTGCAAGTTCAAGTCTCTTCTAGGCAACTCAGTGAGACCCTGATTAAAAAAAAATTTTTTTTTTAAAATTTTTAAAAATGTTTGGGGATATAACTCAGTGCAGAACCCTGGGGTTCAATTTTCAGTACCACCAAAAAAAAAAAAAAAAAAAAAAAAAAATTTCATCCCCAGTACCATACACAGAAATATAGAAATAGAGCTTTATTTGTGATTGTGTAGTAATTTTTGCCCAGTGTTTTGCGATTTGTCTTTTTTTAGTGATTCATAAAGTATGTTTAAATTTGTAAGTAGTAACTTTGTACTTTTCTTGTTATAGGCATATGGTTGATGATATGCTAAGTGCAGACGATGTTAGTTGCAGTAGCTCACAAGTCAGTGCAAAATCAGAGAAAAATATGGCTGATTTTGATGGCGAGGAATCTGGATGTGAAGAGGAACTAGTTCAGATTAATTCACATGCAGAACTGACATCTCATCTCCAACAACACCTTCCCAATTTAGCATCTATTTATCATGAACATCTTAGTCAAGGTAAGATTCTTAAGTAAAATATATTACCTTCTTCAAAACAATAATTGATATTATACTGTTAAAAGGTATCAGCAGTTAATATTGTGATATTTAAATATCTTTGTCAAAACAACTGTTTTTTTTTTTTTTCTCCCTGTTACCAGGGATCAAACTCACAACAGTGTGCCTGCCAGGCAGGCGCTTAAGCCACTGAGCCAATCTCCCAGGCCTGTGTTTTTCATGGCAGGGTCACACTGTGTAGCTCAGGCCAGCCTTGCTCATGTTGTAGCCCAAGCCAGCCTTGAACTCACAATGCTTCACCTACCTCAGCCTCCCGAGTGCTGGAATTAGAGGTGTGCACTACCACGCCTGGCTTGTGAAAACAACTTTTATATGTTCGTGTTCTTTCCAAGGGAATGAAATTATTCTAAATACTCCATCATAAATATAAGTAAGGCGCGAATTTTTTTTTTTTTTTTTTTAAAGACTGCATCTCTATCGAGAGCTGTTGGGTGGGAAAGGCAGTGCATACTAATAATGCTAAGAAATTGCAGATTTTTAGTTTAGAAAAATATGTGACTGTGTTGGGTTTTATTTTTAGTATTTTAGGACCTAAAAATAATACTACATCACAAAAGATGAAGGATTCCATTTCATAAGAAACATCTAAAGTAAATAAATCTATAGGAATAAAATAGGTTAGTGGTTGCTTTGAGCTAGGGAAATGTAAATAAAAAGATTGGTAATTTTAGCACCGAAGAAGGCTGAGACAGGAGGATTACAAGTTTGAGTGCCGCATGGGTAACTTAAAAGAGACCCTACCTCAAAATAAAAAATAAATTGGTAGAGTACCTCTGAGTTTAAGCCCCACAGCCATCTCATTATATTTTAATAAAATTTTCTTAATTTTTATTTTTAATTGTACATGTTTGCAGTACATTATCATATGTGTCAGTTGAAGCTGGTATATGTACCAATTGAATTCATTTTGCTCCTATAAAGTTAATTTTGAGCCACCCTCCAAAAAAGGCGAATTATAAAACTAGAAAAATATTTTGAAGCTATGTGTTTAGTAAGAGGCTGATATCCCAAGTATGTAGAAACTTATATACTCATTAAGACAACCTAAGTAGTGGTGAAGAGTTTTATCAAAGATGATAGTAAGAATAGGCACATTAAAAGTTACTCAAAATCATTATTTCATTGCGGAATGTATGTTGAAATCACAGTGCTGTTCTTCTAAATACATGTCACAATAGGTGAGATTAAGAAATGACCATACAAAGGTTTTGAGGAGGGTGTAGGTGAACAGGAAGGAATACTTTATTTTTTTAATTTTTTTTTTTTTATTTAAGAGAAAAAAGACACACATAAGAAAGACAAAAAGCAAAAGAGACAGATAAACGACAATAGCAAATCCACAACGGTAACATTATAGGCTTACAAAACAAGATGATAGGAACTTGATTATGGTTGCAATATTGCATATCGTTACCTTCAACATGGTTGTTTACATTAACAGAGACATGCAAAATTGATCTAATCATGAGTATGAACCGATCTTTCTCAATAATTAGTATATTCAGCAGTGTAGTCATTTTAGTTATCTTACATATACATATATACAGATATATGTTTTTTTCCTTTTCCCTTCCTTCTTTCCTCCTTTTCCCTTTCCCAATTACTTTTGCTCTTTGACCAGTTTGTTACCCTTACATAGTATTTATTATAGATTTTGGATCATATATACTGTTTCAGTTTCTTACACTAGGGAGATAATATGGTATTTACACATGGGAGTTTGATTTATCTCACTTATGAGTATGGTCTCAAGTCGTGTCCATTTACTTATAAAAGCCTCAATGCAATCTTTCTTGATAGCTGAGTAGTACTCCATTGTATAAAAATACCACATCTTTTTTATCCATTCCTTGATTGGTGGGCACTTGGGTTGTTTCCAAGATTTGGCTATTACAAATTGGGTTGCTATAAACATGGGGGCACAAATACCACTGTGGTATGATGTTTTCAGTTTTTCTGGGAAAATGCCCAGAAGCGGGTTAGCTGGGTCAAATGGGATCTCTAATCCTAGCTTCTTGAGGAATCTCCATACTGATTTCCACAGTGGTTGTACCAGTCTACACTCCCACCAACAGTGGAGAAGAGTTCTTTTTCCCTGCAGCCCCTCCACCATTTGTTATTGGTAGATTTTTTAATCTTGGCCATTCTTTTTGGAGTGAGATGGAATCTCAGTGTTGTTTTAATTTGCATTTCCCGAATGATCATTGATGTTGAACATTTTTTCATATATTTATTTGCCATTTGTATTTCTTTCTCTGAGAAGCGTGTATTCATCTCAGATGCCCATTTTTGGGTTGGGTCTTGTCTTGGTTACTCTTTACTCGTTGCTGAGACAAAACACCTGACACCCCAAAATAGGGAAGGAAAGGTTTATTTAGCTTACAGTTTTTGGAGGTTTCAGTCCACAATCAGCTGGCTCCAAGGCAGGGTGGCATGGCACGGGGACAGCACTTCAAGGCAGCAACCGAACAAAAGCAGCAAAGTAAAAGGAGCAAGAGCAAGCTTCTTCTCCTCCCTTATATAGTACACAGGACCCCCCTCCCCCCCCAGGGTGGGTGTAGCATTCACAAACATCCTTGCCTTCCTTTGTACAGGATGAGGCTGTTTACAAAGTAAGAACCTTGGCTCCCTGCTGAGTCTCTCAGCTAAACTTTTGGCCTTCTCAAATTGACACAATGGCCAGGTAACTGCTTATGCTTTACACCCCAGGATGTAGAGCTGCTGCCTTACTTAATTAAGCTGCTAGATTTCTCAAGTTGACACAATGTATAAACCCTAACAGGTCTTGATTTCTTTTAATTCTTTATATGTTTTAGATAGAAGTCCTTTGTCTAATGGACAATTGGCTAAGATATTTTCCCAGCTCATGGGTTTTCTTTTGACTCTGTTGGAGTGCAAAAACTTTTTAGTAAGACAAGATTCCAGTTGTTGATTCTGGGAAGTGTTTCCTGTGCAGTTTGATTTTTGTTCATGAACTCTGCCTACTCCTGTGTCATCAAGATTTTTACTTACTTTGTCTTCCAGCAAAGTACTATTTAATATTCAGATCTTTGATCCATTTTGACTTTATTTTAGTGCATGGTGATAGACATGGATTTAGCTTTAGTTTACAGCATATAGAAGGCCAGTTTGTCCACCACCATTTGTTAAAGATGTACATGTTTGGCCCTTTGGTCAAAGATGAGGTGGCTAAGTGTGTTTGTAGTTGTGGCTGTATCTTCTAATCTATTCCATTGATCTTCAGGTCTGTTTTGATTCCAGTACCATGCTGATTTTATCACAGTAGCTTTGTAATATAGTTTCAAGTCAGGGATTGTGATGCCTCCTGCCTTCCCTTTGTTGCCCAGAATTACCTTTGCTATTCTAGGTCTCTTCTGGTTACAAATGAATTTCAGGAATGCTTTCTCTAGCTCAGGTAGGCAAGTGGTATTTTGATTGGGATTGCATTAAATCTGTATAACAATTTTGGGAGAATGGCCATTTTCATGATGTTTGTTCTTCCTGTCCATGAACAGGGAATATCTTCCCATTTTCTGAAATCTTCTTTGATTTCCTTTTTCAGAATAATGTAATTTTCACTGTATAGATCTTTTACTTCCTTTGTTAGATTGATTCCTAAGTATTACATATTTTTGGATGTTATAGTGAAGGGTGTGGTTTCCCTTATTTCTCTCAGAGTGACTTTGTCGTTTGTGTACAGGAATGCTATTGATTTTTGAGTGTTGACCTTGTATCCAGCAACATTACTGAATTTGGTTATTACTTCTAGAAGTCTTTCAATGGATTTTTGGGGGTCTTCTATGTAGAGTATCTTATCATCTGCAAATAATGATTATTTTACTTCTTCTTTTCCTTTCCTTATTCCCTTTATTTCTTTCTCTTGTCTAATTGCTCTGGCTAATATTTCCAGAACTATATTGAATAGGAGTGGTGATGATGGACATCCTTGTCTTGTTCCTGATTTTAGGTTGAAAGTTTTCAGTTTTTCTCCATTTAGTAAGATGTTGGCTGTTGGTTTATCACTTATGGCTTTTATCAGGTTGAGGTAGAGACCATCAATTCCAATTTTCTGTAGGGCTTTTATCATGAATGAGTGTTGGATTTTGTCAAAAGCTTTTTCTGCATCTATTGAGATGATCATGTGATTCTTGTCCTTGGCCCTGTTGATATGGTGTGTAACATTTATTGATTTGCGTATGTTGCACCATCCCTGCATTCCTGGGATGAATCCCACTTGATCATGGTATATAATCCAGGAAGGAATACTTTCATACGCTGCTGGTAGGAGTATAAAAAGGCATAACCTCATTGAGAAAGCAATTTGCCAATTTCTTTTTTCCTTCATTTTTTGACAGTTCTGAGGATTGATTTTTTTGTTCTTTTGTTTTTCTGGGGTTTTTTTGGGGGAGAGTGGTTGTTACTGGGAATTCAACTCAGGACCTTGTCAGGCAGGCGCTGTGCCACTGAGCTATATCCCCAGCCCAGTGCTGAGGATTGAACTCAGGGCCTTCTCATTGAGTTATATCCGTAGCTCTTTTTTTATTTATCTTTTTGAGACTGTCTCACTAAGTTGCTGTCTTTGTCAGTTTTCTCATTGCTGAGACAGAATGCCTGGCACCTGCAAATTAAAGGAGAGATTTAATTTGGTGCACAGTTTATAGAGGTTTCAGTTCATAGTCTGCTGGCTTCAAAGGAGGAGAAACAGCTCTTGGCATGCCAGAATATCACTCCCTTAATATCCTCTCGCTTCCCCAAAGGCCCATCTATGAGTGTATGAGGTTAATGTGTGCCGGGTATGGGGGGGTACTTCTAGATGTAAACCCCAGCAATCACTGTGTTTCCCAGGAAGAGCTCACACTTGTAATCCTCCTGCCTCAGCCTCCCAGAGTGCCGAGATCACAGGTATGTACTACCATACCCAGCTTAGTTTGGCAATTAAAAAAAAAATTCATCTGTATCTATCAGTTGAGATACATACAACAGTTCTACTTACTAACTCTGAAAAAGGATAGCATGGGTCTATCCAAAAACTTGTTAAACAGATGTTTATGGAAGTATTATTCATAACATTCCAAATTAGGCATTTTCCAAATGTCCTTTACCTGGTGAATATATCAATAAAATGTATTTTTGTATAATACTGTTTTGGAGCATACTACTAATAATGTATGTGTTGTAGTCAGGGTCTGCAAGGGAGACAATTTAATATAGGACACATAATTTATGGAATTATTTTATAATATTCAGAGTCAAACACAAAAAGTGCAAGAAATTTGTCCACACACTAAAGATCCCAAAGAATCCACTGCGGGCCTGGATCCCATGGCACTATCCTGCATGAGTCCAGCTGAAGACCTGGAGCCCATAAGAATGCTACCCACAATGACTCATGCAAGTCTGTTTTACGGATCTGCACTGGGAAGGCCCAAAGGTCAGCAGTGGAAGCTAGAAAATCTGTGCCAGTGGGTTGAAGGATCTGTGCTAGGAGGCTGATGATTCTGCACTAGAGCCAGGAAGCGATGCTCAAAATAAGGACCAGTGCTCCCCTGAAAAGTACCACATCCATTCCCAGCAACAACGAGGCCCCAAGCTCCTCCAGGAAACAATGAGAACAGTCAGGTTCATATTGGGAAAGAAGCTCGACAAGCTCCTCCAGGAAAACCACCTGCAATAGGAGAATGCACAGCAACCTGGAGGACCAACAATACTACCTCTTTTCTCCAGTTCTTTTTATGTTGCCAGCGGTCCTTGAGTTGGCCATCCACACTCAGCACCATGATGATTCAGTTCAACTGAGTGTTGTTGACCACCAGTTGTCAGTCTACCACATTATGTTGATGTGGTTGTACCTCAAGAACTTGGTTAAAAAAAAGAAAAAAAAAAAAAAAAAGACACACTGAGTGGCAGGAGCCGGACATGCTGTATAATTCCTTTCACATGAAATTTCTAGAAAAGGTTAATTTATTGCAGTGATAAAACAGGTCAAGTTTGGGGATTGCAGACAGAGGTTAACTAGGAACAGAGAATATTTTAAGATAGTAAAAATATTCTAAAACTGGATTAAGGTGGTGGTCACAGTTCTCAATTTAATGAAATCCTTATGCATGTATAATTCTGTAATTAAATTTTATGGTAAAGTTGTTTTTTTAAAAAAATAGTAAGTTTCACCAGGTATGGTGGTGCATACCTGTCAACCCAGCACTTGGGAGACTGATGCAGGATTGCCACATATTTGAGGACAGTCTGGATTATATAGTGAGTTTAAGGCCAGCCTGAACTACATAGCAAGACCTGTCTCAGAAAACCAAAAACAATAATAAACCAGGCTGAGCATTCGTGTCACATTCCTGTAATCCCAAGGCTTTGCAATACTGGAGCAGGAGGATTGCAAACTTGAGCCGAGCTAGGCAATTTAATGATTTAATGACACCCTGTCTCAAGATTAAAAAATAAAAAGGGATAGGGATGTAGCACAGTACATCAGCCCTCTGTTCAGTCACTAATACAGCAAGAAACAAAACACAGCATTTTTTTTTACTTAGCTAATAGAATAAGTTGTTGTTATTATTTTTATTTTTATTGTTTGGTACTGGGGATTGAACTCACAACCTCACACTTGCCAGGCAGGTGCTTATGCCACCGAGCTAACTCCTCGGCCCTAGAATAAGTTATTATTTAGCCTACCTCTTAGGAAGTATTAATTGTTAAAATAGAAACTTTTAATTTTACTGCTTTGGGCAAATCATCCAGTACAAATAATTTTTTTCCCCTGGTGCTTTGGGTTTTTAAAATTTTTATTTTAAAGATAGTAAAATCAAACAAAACATAACAGAACAAAGTCAAAACAGAGTGGTAGAACCGGTACAGAATTTCAAAGAAAGACAGTATGAAAGCAATGGCTACTATAGTATATCTTATTATTTTCAGAATAGTTGACCATTCCATCAGGTATAGTAAAATCAAACCAAGAACAAAACACAATAAAACCAATAAAAACAGAATATGAAATAAAGCAAAAAAAAAAATCAGAATAAAGCAAAACAATGAGAACAATATTGGGCCTCAAAGACAAGACAGAATAGAATCCCCCATGTTTGCTACATTGTATACTGTCATCTTTCCAAGAGATGCTCAGACTGCCAGCCCCAGGCCTACAAAATCAACCAAACAATACAGGCATTTAGTTGCTTTATGTACCTTAGTTGCTATTAACTTAGCCGGTCCTCGGAACCAGCAGGTTGCTTGGCGGGATGGAGTGGCACCTTGATTCTTAGCCAGTGCGTGGTAGGCATCTGGGAGGCACATCTTTCTCTTCCTGGTGTCCGCGTGGGTCACACACTCACCAGAAGGCAGGCTGGTTGTCTTCTGGCTAGAGTCTGGTGCTTTGGATTTTAACAGATTATACAAATGATCATCTTAAGGAATATGCATTGGTTAAAGAATTACTTCATATAAATTGTCTTCTTGTGTTTCAAATATTTAAATATTTATGTCCAGTTTTCTTGATATGTGAAAAACATTAATCATTAGTAATAGTAGAGACTATGAAAACAAAATTATTGTTTTTTTAATTAAGTTTTTTGGTACATTTTAGGTATAAAAAACGATCACATTCATCGTAGGCATTTGTACCTGTACATGGTATATCTTGATTTTTTTCCTGTTCTCCTCTCTCTTCCCTTCAACCCACTTTCTCCTCCTTATTTACGAAAGCTTTGTTTCCGTGAAAGTTGTTTCGTTAGCCTTACTCTAAACAATACTATTTATTTCCATTAATAAAGTAATTTCACTAATGTGTTTTTGTTTTATTATGTAAGAAGAGCTTTATTTTACATAATTTGTTAGTTGATGAATGCTTCGATTCCTTATTGCATTCACTTGCATTCTTCTATAGTGTGCTCTGCTTTGCTCCTGCAGGACCTGCAGTTCATAAACATCAATTCAACAGTAATGCTGTGACAGACATTAATTTAGATAATGTTTGCAAGAAAGGAAACACATTGTTGTGGGATATAGTCCAAGATGATAATGCTGTAAGTTATTTAAGGTAAAAGAATAAAAATTTATAGCATAATGAAATCAAGATAAATAGTAACTTTATGTATATATATTTTTTTCTAGGTTAATCTTTCTGAAGGATTAATAAATGAAGCAGAGAAACTTCTGTGTTCCTTGGTATGTTGGTTTACTGATAGACAGATTCGAATGAGATTCATTGAAGGTTGCCTTGAAAATTTAGGAAACAACAGGTAAAAAGGAATTTAAACATTTTTTACAAAGTAGTCAAAAAGTTCTTTTAGTGCCTTCTTACTAGGAATTATGTTTTCATTGATTTTTCAAACTATTTTTTTTTGTTTTTAGTTATTGTGATTTTTAATCTTTTAATTTTTATTTTTTTTAGGTTTAAAGACTTCTCTTTACTGGATTAATATTTTATCATTTACTGGTATTTCCAACACTTTGGTTTTGTTTTGTCTTTTAAGTTAGAGTTTGTCTAAGAAGTCCAGGATGGCCTTCAACTTGCAGCAATCCACCCTGTGTCACCCTTACACTCGCTGGGGTTGCAAGTGTGCACCACTATGCCCATCTTTCTTTAGCATTCTCCAGAGTCCTTGGTTTGATCCTCTGTAACAGTAACAGAGGACTAATAGTGTGATATTTAAGCTGGACATGGTGGCTCTCACTTGTAATTGCAGCACTCGGGAGGTTGAAGCAGGAGGATCGTTGCAAGTTCGAGACCAGTTTGGGCTACAAAGTGAGCTCAAGGCCAGTCTGAACTGCATAGTGGGACCCTGTGTCAAGAAGACCAAACAAACAAACAAAAAAACATGATATTCCTCATTTAACTACCAACTTGTTTAATGACTGTTTGGTTTTATGACCTGTCCTTTTTTTTTGATACTTGGTTTTTTTTTTATTTATTTAGTTCTGTACCTCTTGTTTATAGAACCTCGATTTTTTTTGTGCAGTATACCTTGTTTATACAGTACTATAATTTTTGCTGATTGTACTGTATAATACAATGCTATAGTTTTATGTTCTGCTATACATTACAGTACTTTATGTAAGAGTTATGCAGGTAAAAACAAAGGTATCAAGTTGGGAATGTTCTTTGACCATTTCTTCTGAATATTTTTGTTGTTGTTTTTTGTTTTTGGTACCAGCAGTCAAACTGAGGACCTTGCGCTGACCAGGCAGGTGCTTGTACTGCTGAGCTATATCCCTGGTCCCTCTTCTGAATATTATAATGTATATACATATACAGTCCCTTAGTTATTGATAAGTTCATTTAACAAGTTAGTTCAGGATCATAACTCATTCATTAAGCAAGAGATATCTGTGCTTAACTTTCTTCCTGATTATGGGAGCACAGTGGTGATTGATTTGCTTTCAGTTTGCACCTAAATGTTCTTGAACTGTCTCGTGTTTTATATAAAGGAACCCAACTAAAAGAAATTAAATTTAAACTAAAGTACATTATAAACATGTTGGATATGTTGCTGTTTTTCCATGTGAATGGATTTTTTTGTCTTAATTTCTTAGTGTATAATAGCATTAGATTAGTAGATTTTTGATTAATACATACAGCTAATGTGTATCACTCATAGATTGGTAAGTAGTCTTGAAAACAAGAGAAAATATTTGTGAAGTATACATCTAGGAAGAGGTTTATAACCAGAAAATACAACAAACTCAAGGAATTGAATAGCACAAAAGCACTCTAGTTTTTAAAAAAAGAAAAAAAAGTCTAGTTAAAAAATGAACGATGAGCCTCTAAAAAAAATTCTCATTACTTACAAGGAAATGCAAACCAAAAACTACCATGAGGTGTTACCTTACTTAAATAAGAAAGGTTATAATCAGAAAGACTAAAGATAATGAGTGCTGGTGAAGATGTGGAGAGAAGAGAAACTTTGCATGCTGTTTCTGAGAATATGAATTTAGTATAGCTATTATGGAAAGTAGTATGGAATTTCCTTAAAATTTTAAAAAACATAGCTACCATATTATGCAGCAGTCTCACTGCTAGGTATATATACAGGGGAAATGAAATTGATATGTTCAAGAGACTTACACGTGTCTAGTGCAGCACTGTCTCTCATGTTTAGTGTAGCAATGTTTACAGTCACTAAGAAGTGAAAGCAACCTAAGTGTCCATCATTGGGTGACTGGATAAAGAAAAGTGTTAGATATATGCAAAGGACTACTACTCTGCCATAAAGAATGAAATCCTGTCCTCTGTGACAACATGAATGAAACTAGAGATCATCGTGTTAAATAAATCAGGCAGAGGAAGACCAGTCATCTCTCATCTCTCTCACATGTGGACTCTAAAAGCTGACCTAATAGAAATTGAGAAATTAGTAGGTACCAGAGACTGTGGAGAGAGTAGTGGAAAGGAAATGATGGGGAAACATGCATCAGTAGGTATTAAGTTATAGTTAGGAGCAAGAAATTTTGGTGTGCTGTGGCACAGTGGAATGACTATAGATGACAAAAATTAACTGTATATTTAAAAAAATAGAGGAAAGTATTGAAAACTTTTACCATAAAGACATGAATGAGGCAGTATGTGTGCATGCGTATGTACACACACACACATACACACACACACCCATTGAACCTAGGGTCTTTGTACTCAACTACATCCTTGTGTCTCTCCCTTCCCTTTATTATGTTGAGACAGGTTCTTGCTAAGGTGACCAGGTAGAACTCAAGCTTGGATCTTCCTGTCTCAGCACTCTTGAGTGTTGAGGTTACAGGGATGTGGCACCATGCCCTGCATACAATCTATTGAAGAGCATATGTATGGTTTCATATGTATAATTTTTAACTATCAGTGAAAAAAAATAATTCAGTTTTTAAAAATTAGATTGTGTTTTCTATAACTTGATTGTTGTCACATACGTAATAGTTCTCATCAAGATTTAAATGACTATGATTTTCTTGATTCTTCAGTACTATTTCAATTAGTACAATTTCAACTTTCACTCAATTTAGACTGCTTTTCCAATTTCCTTTTTCTGATGAATAAAATTATGTGTATGGTATAGTCAGCTCATATCGACCTATGAGTGCTAACATTTTGTTGAATATCTAAGTGCTTTATGGTATTTTTGTCTGTAATTGAATTTAAAAATTTTTTATTAATACATGTTTGCAGTACATAGTGAATGCATTCATTGTGGGGAGGTGACAATTGTGCGTAACATGTTAGTTCCTCTTATTTCCCTTTTCTTTTCTTCTATCCCCTTTCTATAATAGAGTTTTTGAAATATGCAGTATTTTATTTTCTACTTTTGAATCTTCAATCACAATAGAAAAATTGCTGGTTCATGTAATTAAATAAAACCACAAGTAGAATTTTTTAAGTGGACCATTTTATTTGGCATTCTTTTAAAAATGCTTTTAATGACTAGGTTTTATGTCATTTTTTTGTTGCACTTAATTATACAGTGTTAATTTTTGGCACACACCTTAATCTCAGCACTCAGGAGGCTGAGGCAGGAGGATTTCTGCAAGTTGCTACTAAAAGGCATTGAGGAATGTTGACAACAGCACTTTCAAAATAACTTTTATACAGCTGTTTGAATGCCTAAAGCCAGTAGAATGGATAATTAAGGAGTGTTCATAGGATGAAATGCTGTATGTCATAAGTAGTGTGTGACTATGCTACATGGAGGGGTGTGGATGAAGTCCATAAAAATAATGTTAAGGGAAAGAAGTTAGATACAAAGTAAGACATCTCTTCCATTTAGTTTAAAAACAGGTAAACTGTTGTACCTTGGGTTCATGATTGGAAGGGGACATGGTAGAGGCTTCTGGTTGCTGATATTATACAGTTGTGTTGACCTTAAATTTTTGAACGGTGCACTTTAGAATTATACATGTATATTCGTCTGTTATACTTTAATAAACTAACCCTAAGTGACAGATGAACATGCAGCCATTAAGACTTCTATTTTCACTTGGGCATGGTCATGCACCCAGAAGGCTGAGGCTAGAGTATCTAGAATTTGAGGCCAGCCTAGGCTACATATTGAGACCCTGACTTAACACTCCTACCTGCCAAGTTCTATTTTCAGCTGGACATGGTGGTGTACTTTTATAATCCTATCCACTCAGGAGGCTGAGGCAGGAAGATTGTGAATTGGAGCCCAGTGTGAGCAACTTAGACTCTGAAAACAATAAAGGACTGGGAGTGTAGTTTATTGATAGAACTTTTAGCTGATCATGTTCAAAACCCAGGGTTCAGTCCCTGGTACCTCTAACAAAACAAAACAAAATCTTTTCAAAGATTACATAGTGATATGGGGATGTTTTTACAATCTTGTTTGGGTTTTTTTGCATACTGGGAATCAAACTCGGGACCTCACACTTGCTGGGCAGGCACTGGTCACTGAGCTAAATCCCTGGCCCCTTACAAGCCTGTTAAAAAAAAAATTTTTTTTTTTTTAAATTTCAAGAAATAAGCCAGAGTATAATACCCAAATGTGGCTATTTCGGGCAATATTTGAGAGCTATTTTCTTTTTTATGTCTGTTTCCAATTTTTTTTTTTTTTTTGGCACCGGGGATTGAACTCACAGCCTCGTGCCTACCAGACAGGCGCTTAAGCCACCGAGCCAAACTCCCGGCCCTAGTTTTTTGAAGCAGGGTTGCACTATGTAGCTCAGGCCAGCCTTGAACTCACAATGCTCCACCTACCTCAGCCTCCCAAGTGCTGGGATTAAAGGTGTACCCCACCACGCCCGGCTTCCAATTTTTTGTTTTAAATGAACATCTTTTTTAAGTATGGGAGTTTAACAAACATAATTAGAAGTTTGTATATGAAATGAAAAATAGTTAATCCAAACCGGATGTGGTGACACACGCCTGTAATCCCAGCACTTGGGAGACTGAGGCAGGAGGATCGTTGCAAGTTCAAGACCAGCCTGAGCTACATATTGAGCTCAAGACCAGCCTGAACTACATACTGAGTCCCTGTCTCAAAAAGACCAAAAAAAGAAAAATAGTCGATCCATAATTCTTATAAAGTACTGTACCAGTTTGTTCACTCCCAAACTGAAACATTATTCATTTGTATCTGAGGCATTTACTATACCCTAATACCACAAAAGTTATTTCTTTAGTTGTTTATTTATCTTGGGGTTGGGTTTTCTTTTTGGCCTTATAGCACAGACTGGCCTTGAACTTGTGGCGATCCTTCTGTGTCAGCCTCCCAAATGCTGAGATTATAGGCATGTACTAACACACTTGACTCATAGTAATTATTTAATGGGTTTTTGACTATTCAGTAAATGTAATTATTATGTTGAATTAATTATGTCTTCAAACTTTACTCATTAGATGTCTGCTGTGTCATTCTAGTATTCCTGTGAATGGTAGTAGTCTTGTATGACAAACTTGGAATATAGTGGCTTGTATAGCCTGGAAATATATGCACCATATCAAGTATGTAGAAGCTGATGAGATTAGTGAAGTTTTCATGTAAACATTATTAATCTGGGTTTCATGGTTAACCAGTTTCTTACTGGATTATTTTTCCTAAGGCAATGTCTAGATATTTCTGGTTGTCACCCTAGTCAGGCGAGGGGTGTTCTTTTAGGTCAGGAATACTGTGGTACATCCTGCGATGCAGAAAGGACAGTTCTCCACAACAAATTTCCAGCCCAAAATGTTACGAGTGTTCAGATTGAATGACTTCATTCTCATCATAAGCTCCCTTTCTCCAAACTTAGCCCTGAGTTTACTATCACAGTAATAGAGCAGTGTTACGTAAGGATGTTGAAATTAATAGGAAAGTTTGTCCTTGTGACAAACAAGTGGGCCATTGCTACCTTAATTTGTTTGCTACAGTTCTAATATTTGACAAAAAATATTAGGGAAGTTTATGTTGTTTAAATGTATTTCAAGATTTTTTTGTGTATTTTTGAGATGGTCTTGCTGCTCTATATAGTTCAGGGTGACCTTGAACTCACAGCAGTCCTCCTGTTTGAGTCTCCTGATTTCTGTTTGTCTTGTATATTTTAATTTTCTTTGCAGTTTTTTGATTGCTATGGCTCATACACCTGTCACTGTTTTTTTCTTTGTGCGTGTGTGTGTGTGTGTGTGTGTGTTACTGAGACTAGACAGAGGGTTTTCTACATGTCAGGCAGACACTGTTATATCTTGTTTTTCTCTTATCATACTTCTTTTATGAAATGAACTTAGGCTTTTTTTTTTTTTTTTTTTAACCATATACTCATGCTGGAAGGCTGTGGCTAGAGGATTTTTTTCTGGGCAATTTAGCAACTTAGCAAGAACCCTATCTCAGCAAAGCATGGAAAATAGAACAGAAAGGGATGAAGATGTAGTTGAGGGCAAAGGCCCTGGGTTCAGTTCTCAGTAAGGCAAAATGAAAACAAAACCCAATGAAACATAGACTTGTTACTTTTTTTATTTATTTTTATTTTATTTATTTATTTATTTATATTTATTTATTTATTTATTTTCAGCACTGGAGATCGAACTCACAGCCTCATGCCTGCCAGACAGGTGCTTAAGCCACTGAGCCAGACTCCCAGCCCTAGTTTTTTGAGGCAGGGTCGCACTCTGTAGCTCAGGTCGGCCTTGGGCTCGCGTTGTAGCCCAGGCCGGCCTCAAACTCACAATGCTCTACCTACCTCAGCTTCCCGAGTGCTGGGATTAAATGTTACTTTTTAAAAAAATTAAATTAAATTAAATTTTTTTGGGTACCGGGGATTGAACTCACAGCCTCATGCCTGCCAGGCAGGCCCTTATAGCAATGAGCTGAATCCCTGGCCCTATTTTTTTGAGACAGGGTCTCACTATACAGTTCAGGCTGGCCTTGAACTCACTTTGTAGCCCAGGCTGGTCTCGAGCTCACAGCAATCCTCCTGCCTCAGCCTCCTGAGTGCTGGGATTACAGACATGCACCACCATGCCTGGCTTTTTTAATTTTTTATTTTTTTTTATTTCAAAGAGAATAAAACCAAACAAATACAACAGAATAAAGCCAGTCAAAACAAAACAGTGAAAGTGATATAGCTCTTCAAAACAGGATAATAGAATATCAACAATTACTACCATAATGCCTCTTGTTATCTTCAAAATTACTGCCCATACCATCAGACATAATAAAACAGAACAGAATAAAACCAATCAAAATAAAACATTGAATAAAAAAGTGGAGCAAAACAAAACAGTGAAAACATCATTGAAGTTCAAAAACAAGACAGAAGAAGATCCCCTATAGTTGCATTGCACTTTGTTATCCTCTAAATAGATGTTCAGACTACTGGCTTTAGACCTGCAAAGTCAGTCAGTCAGTATAAGCATTAAATTGTTTTTGTACCTCAGTTGCTATCAACTCATTGTGTGTTCCTCGGAATCAGCTGGTTCCTGGGGGTGTTAGGGGGCTCGACTTTTCTTGTCTCCTGTCCCATGCACTGCCTGGCTCACAGGAAGGTCGTATTGACTTCCTGTTTCTCCTCTTGGCCCATGGAGACTTGTTACTTGTGAAGTGTTGGAGATCTGAAAAATAAATCACAGTGTCCCATAAATCATGCATAATTTCATCATTTATTCAGAACCACTTTAAACTTGTAAATCATACATATGTAGTCTCTTACTGTGATATATGATACTTATCCTAGGCACATTTAGCCTTAGATTGTTTTATGAGACACACAGTAGCATTTCAGCAGTATAGAAAGCTTTCCACTTATGCACAGAAACACATAGTAGCCTGGCTTTTAGAATGTTGCCAAAATTTGAAAGTATAATAAATTGATAATAGCAGATCCCATAATGAAAAGTCTTAGTATCTGTTACCAAGGATGAATAAGGCAGGGCTGCCATCCAGTGAGTAGGATGGAAGTAGGCATTGGGTTGTAATCATTTGCTTTGGTATTCTATGTTTAATAAAAGGTAGGTTCATAGTTTGTGCCTAGGTACCTCTGAAATCTCTGGCCCCCCAAGAATTGAGTTAAGACTCTTGGGAATCTATTCATTATACTAGCTTTTGCCTTTCCTTGAGCCATTTCTAGGTTTGTTAAACCATGTGTTCAAATTTCTTGCCTATATGTAGAAAGCATTTCTTGAGTAAAATCACTGCATGTGTCACAGATCTTGTTTGCTTAGGTTCGTGTTACTAAGAAATGAATGGCAGTATAATTATTTTCTCTCCCTAGAGACTATTTTTTAAAATTTTATTTCAAAGATAGTAAAATCCAACAAAACAAAACACAACAAAGTCAATCAAAACAAAGCAGTAGAACTAGTATAGAACTTCAAAGCAGGATACTAGGAAAACAATAGCTACTATAGTATATCTTGTTATCTTCACAGTTGTTGTCCATTCCATCAGGTATAGCAAAATCAAACCAAAAACAAATAACAGAATAAAATCAATCAGAACAGAATATTGAATAAAGCAAAACAGTGCAAACAATATTGGGTCTCAAAGACAAGACAGAAGGGAATCCCTCATATTTGCTACATTGCATACTGTCATCCTCCCAAGAGATTCTCAGACTGCTGGCCCCAGGCCTGCAAAATCAACCAAACAATACAAGCATTTAGTTGCTTTATGTAGCTTAGTTGCTATCAACTTAGCTGGTCCTCCAAACCAGCAGGTTGCTTACTGGGGTTTGGGGGTGGGGCTCGGGGAGGGGGGTGTTGATTTTGAACCTGCCTGCCAGTAGGCTCATGGGAGGTGCTGACTTTTCTCTTCCTGGAACCTGTTGTGCCACTTACAAGGAAGGCTGGCTAGTTGTCTTCTGGTTGAATCTTCCCTGACCCAGCATGGCGGGTTCTCAGGAGATGCTGAACTTTCTCTTCCTGGAGTCTGGGCCCTTAGAGACTATTATGTACAACATTTTGTCAGCTTTTTTTTGTTTGACATGGTCTCACTGTGTATTTCAAACTGACCTTGATCTCACAGTGATCGTCCTGCTTCATCCTCACAAGAGCTGGGATTACAGGAATGTGCCACTGTCAACTTTTTATAATTCATAATGTCAACTCTTTATACTGATTAATGTTTTATAGAATATACTTCTTAGATGTGGAGTCCAGGACTAGATAAAATCAACCATACATGACTTCCACTATGAGGGCCACTTGCAGAATATCCTAAGACAAATAAACAAAAAAACCTGTATTAGAGGGTTGGTGATGTAGATTGGAAGACACCTTGCCTAATGTGTGTAAGGCTTTAGGTTTGATCCTCAGAACCACAGAAAAAACAAGAATCAACAGCATTAGTATTTTTTGTAGGACCACCATACTGTTGCCTAGTAATAAAGCTTTTGGTTTAAATAAAGTTCTTAGACTCAAGTAAATAGCTAGGGCAGTTTAGGGTAATAGCTGTTTGTCTTGATTGTGTAATTAGTGCCTTGCTTTTCTGGACTATTGACATATTCTAAGATTGTGTGATTTGGTATTTGGCATTTTTACTACTGGAAGAATTTATGTAAGTTTGAACAGTCCCTTTTTACAGAGTTTGGTAAGCATATCAAAACTAGTTGAGCAAAAAAGCTGATGACTCAGGTAACATTTTATAGTTGATAGGTTTGATCTTGTAAAGGTTTTTTTCTTTTTGTTTTTCTTCAGTAGTGAGACATGAACAAAGGACACTATGATACATTCCCAGACCTTTCAATTTTTTATTTGTATTTTCATTTTTTTTTTTTTTTTGGACAGGGTTTCACTAAGTTGCCCAGGCTGAGCTAAAGCTTACAGTCCTCCTGTCTGAGACTCCCAGAATACTGGGACTACAGGCATGTGCTATCATGCCCACATCTGAGAAGGGATTGGATCCAAACTTTTACAAAATGAAGGTCAAGCTTCTTTCTGTTTTAAGATACCTATTGAGCATCTGCAGGACAAAATGAAGAGTTACTGTTTTGTTGTTGTTTGCAAAAACTGCTTTTAAACCTTTGCCTCAGAAGAAAACACAAACGTGCTTTTAATGAGTAAAGGCTTAAGCACTCAGGAGTTTGTCCTATGCCCCTGTGGTGGTTTCTGAATGTGTCAAAGGAGTTTGACTTCTAAAAGACAGAAAAAGAAGGAAGAAACCCAGTGCCTTCTTAGAATTTGTCTTGTTTCTTTTAAGACTCATACAGTCAAACACTGACCTACTTCTGGGACTTGCAAGTCAGTATCTTTTCTATACTTGCTGTTTTGAGAGGATACGTGCACACAGATTTTCTTGAGGTTTAAGAGTGATTTTCTTCTCCTTTTCTATCCCTTCACCCATGAGATATGTGGTGTACTTTTAATTAATATGGTTCATAAGACAGTGATTCTCTATACAAATTAAATCATATGTGATAATCAGGGGGAAAATGGTAACAATAAGTTGTTAAAGAGTCTTTTCATGGGAAGAAATACATTTAAATGTTCTTCATTTGCACCTGTGTCCAGGTTTTTACTATGTTTTATTTTAAAAGTCTTGGATTGAAATTCTAAAATTTGGATTTTTTAAAAAGTTTTTTGAGATAGGCTCTTGCTATGTAGCTCAGCCTTGAGCAATGTATGTAGCCCAAATTATCCTTGAACTTGTGATCCTTCCGCCTCGACCTCTTGAATGCTGGTATTAGCAAGCACATATGACCATGCCGGGAAAAAACTTGAATTATTTTGGCCTACCATGTGTAAAGTGAATTAAAGAGAAAAAAATTATAAGGAATACACTTACATTTGTAAGAAGTTCGTATATGTAAAATTCATTATATCCTTTAACATTTAAGATTTTAAATAGCTGAATTTCTGTAAAAAGCTAGTAAATGTAGTAAACGATAGTTAAAATTGTTTTATTCTGTGAATGTCTGTTTTTGCTGTTTCAGATCGGTAGTAATTTCACTTCGTCTTCTTCCAAAACTGTTTGGTACTTTTCAGCAGTTTGGGAGCAGTTACGATACACATTGGATTACCATGTAAGTAATAAAAACATAACTTATTTTTATGGTATTCGAACCCAGGGAATGCTGATATCTGACTGAGTTGTGTGTTAACCTCTAATAGGAATCTTCCTTACTTCAACCTCCAAAGGAGCTGAGATTATAAATATGTGCCACGATACCAGCTAAGACATACAAATTTTTAAAAGAAATTTTCTGCTGCTTGTCTACCATTTGAGGGACTCTGGCTTTGATCTCCAGTGCTACTAAATAAATAAATGAATAGGCACATTCTGAAAGTAATAGTTATCAGTTGTGGTTTTGAATGGCTGAGTACCTTTTATTGTATATCAAGAAAGATTGAGTTTTGCATTTCCTGAGGTTTGTCTGTCAGTTACCCTGTGAAGATTATGTCTCTGTCAATAAAAAAATCTTTTCTTTTCCTTGTAATTAGAGATTCATACTTTAGAAATTAATGCTTTAATTTTAGGGAGAGGATTTTTAGTGTGTGTGGCCACACCAGAGAACTCCTGAATAAATAAGACCCATGCATTCTTAGATTCTTTTAATTTTTTCCATCTCTAGAAATTGTTTGTAGCTTTAATATCCTTTTAAGGAAAATCTTTATACTATGCTATTGCTTCTTTATAGAGAATTTGTGATTAATTAACATTAAAAAAATTTCTTTGAAAGGTAGTATTGTAAAGCTGGGTGTGGTGGCACACACCTGTAATCTCAGCACTCGGAAGGCTGAGGCAGGAGGATGGTTGAGAGTTTGAGACCATCCTGGGCTACAAAGTGAGCTCAAGGCCAGCCTGAACTGCATAGTGAGACCCTGTCTCAAAAAAACAAAAACAAACAAGCAAAAGGTAAATTGTAATGTGAAAGAATGCTAAGCTGTGTTTAATTTTCAGTAATAAAAACTTTCCTTTGTTATGAATCTATTATGTATAGCAGTTTTCAGTATTTGAGTACATATTATTTCTTAAACTTTTTAGTGGATAGTGTTTTAAAATGAGAAACTTAGCAAATCTAAGGTAAACAGCAAACAGAGTCAAAAAGATCAGGTTACTTAACTGAACATCTGCACCAGGTGTTTGGGAGCTGCTTTCAAACCCATGTCTTACTGCATGTTTTGTGCTAACACTTGGCCTTCATTGAACTATTGGCATGGTGATTATAACTTATGCGACAGCCTATGTTATGGCTATGTTAAAGATATGATGCAAATTACATGGGAAATTTTTCAATTTTCTTTCTTTTCTTTTTTTTTTTTTTCCTACCCGGGATCAGACTCACAACCTTGTGCCTGCCAGGCAGGCGCGTAGGCCACTGAGCTAAATCCCTGGCTGTTTTGGAATTTTAATGCTTATTCAACCATATATTTAGGAGACAGATTGCTAACATATTATGTGAAATGAATTATAGTAGAAGTTACAGATTCTTGGATCTCCCAATGTCTGTATCACTATTTTTATTTTATGCTACCATTCCTCAATTATTTTGGAACTTAGGACTTGGGTATTTTCTTTTTCTTTTTTCTCTGTTTTTATTCGCACGGTTAGAAAATATAATTAGCTGTTTAAAAAAAAAGGTATACTAGTAAATTCTGTTATGTAGCAACCAAATATAGTTTATCTTTGTGGAATGGTATACTAGTTTTAATATTAACTCATTTATAGTAGCATACTACCAGGCATGTTGTCTGCCTGATAGGTATTGAATGTTTTGGTATTAATGATGCTTTAAAAAAGTTCATAGAGAAATTAAAGAGCATTGCTTTTATGTCTTTCCTCTATTTAAATATGAGTAAGACTTGTAAATTTTAATGATTTAAAATCTTTGCACTGAAAAGATTTTTAGGTAAGTTCTGTCCAACCATGTATTGTATTCTCTTGCTCTGCCTTTTTAAAGATTTTTTTTTTCTTTAATTGGGTCAGGTGGGCAGAAAAAGAACTGAACATGATGAAGCTTTTCTTTGATAATCTGGTATACTACATTCAAACTGTAAGAGAAGGAAGACAAAAACATGCACTGTAAGTACCTCAGCTGTGGTAAATATATTTATGTGTGGATTGTCTTTCCTCTGAAAAATAATATTGCAGTATTTCTACTTTTTATATAGTAATAAACATAACAAAGTTTTATTTGTATGAAATTGTAAGAGCAACAAAGACTAATGGAATTTTTTTTGCTTGAAAGATTTTTATAGTACTCTTTGAATTCTTATCGAGAATAACTTACGTAACTTTTTTGGTTAACTTTCACTGTTGACTTTTTAAAAGTTTTCATTAGTATGGTTACAGTACATAATGATTATATTAATTGTGGGGAATTGATGCATGTAGATAACACACCTTAATGTTTTTTACATTCCCTGCCTCTCCCCTCCTTCCATTTCTTGTCTGCTTCTTGTTTTCAAAAGATCTGTCTCCCTGTTTCCTATGATATTTCATTTTCCTATTCAGTTTACTTACTGTTTGGGTTTCTTATATAAGGGAAGTGATGCTATATTTCAGTTTCTGTGTCTGATTTATTTCACTTAACATTATGGTCTCAGGGTGCGTCCATTTTCATCCTGACTCAGATTTATCCTTCTTTACAGCAGAATAGTACTCCATTGTGTATACATAACCCATTTTCTTTATTGAGTTATCTGTTGATGGGCATGAAGACTGCCTCCAAGATTTAGCTCTTATGAGTTGAGCTACTGTAAACATGGGTATGCTTGTATCATTGTAATATTTTGTCTTTAACTCTTTCAGGAAGATATTTTGAAAGTGGATAGCTCAGTTGAATGAAATTTCTATTTTTAATTTTTTGAGGAATCTCCGTACTGATTTCCACAGTGATTTATACAAGTTTACATTTCCTCGGACAGTGTCGAAGGGTTCCCTTTTCCCCCACAACCTTGCCACTATTTGTTATTTTGTGATTTCTTAATGATAGCTGTTCTTTTGGATTTTGGAGTAAGATGAAGTATAAGGGTTGTTTTAATTTACATTTCTCTCATGGATAAAGATGTTGAGTGTTTTTGCATGTATTTACTGTCTATTCGTATTCTTTTTTTTTTTTTTTTTTTTTTTTTTTTTTTTTTTTTTTTTTTTTTTTTTTTTTTTTTTTTTTTTTTTTTTTTTTTTTTTTTTTTTTTTTGGCGGCACCAGGGATTGAACTCACAACCTCTTGCCTGTCAGATAGGCACTTAAGTCACTGAGCCAAACTCCCAGCCCTGGTTTTTTGAGGCAGGGTCGCACTGTGTAGCTCAGGCCGGCCTTGTACTTGCGTTGTAGCCCAAGCCATCCTCGAACTCACAACCTTTCTCCTACCTCAGCCTCCTGAGTGCTGGGAGTAAAGGCGTGCGCCACCACGCCCGGCTTGTATTCATTTTGAGATGTGTATTCATTTCAATTGACCATTTTTTGATTGGATTTTTTTTATTTGGTGGTGCCTAATTTCTTTGAGTTCTTGACATATTCTAGTTGTTAGTCTTCCGAGGAGTAGCTGCCAAAAATGTTTTTCCCTTTCTATAGGTTGTCTCTTCACTGCTCATTATTTCTTTTGCTGTGCAGAAGCTTTTTAACTTGATATCATCCAATTAATTGATTTCTGATGTTACATACACAGTTGGGATTCTGTTAAGAAATTCCTTGCTATACCTGTCTTGGAGAGTTTTTACGTATTTTATCTTCCAGCAGATAGTTTTTGTTTTAACATTTTGTTTTTAGCATTTAGATCTTTGATACATTTTGGTTTTAGTTTAGTTTCTATTGAGACATGGGTCTTGATTCAATTTTCTGCATGCGTATAGCAGGTTTTCTCAGTGCCATTGGTTAAACAGGCTATCTTTCTTCTATCGTGTTTTTTTGGCACTTTTGTCAAAAACAAGATGGCTCAGTATGCCTGGGGTTGTTTCTGCATCCTCTGTCCTTTTCCGTTTATCCACGTATCTGTTTTTGTGCCAGTATCATGCTGTTTTTATCACTCTAGCTTTCTAATATAAACTTGAAATCTAGGATTATGATGCTTCCTGCTTTACTCTTGTTGCCTAGGATTACTTTTGCTATTTTGGGTCACTTCTGATTACATATGAATTTTGAGATTGTTTTCTCTAGTTCTATGAAGAATTCTTTTGGTATTTTGATTTGCATTGCATTAAATCTGTGTATCATGTTTTGGTGATAAGGCCATTTTGACAATACTGATTCTGCTTGTCTGAGAACAAGGCATATTTCTATTTTTCTGATATTGTCTTTGATTTGCTTTTTCAGAGTACTGTGAATTTTGTTACAGAGATCTTTTGATTGTTAGGTTAATTCCTAAGGCTGTAATTTTTCTTCAAGCCACTGTGTGTGTTTTTCTAATTTTCTTCTCAGTGGCTTTATTACTGGTGTGCAGTATCAATAGAATACTATTGATTTCTTTGTGTTGATTTTTGTGTTGTGCTATCTTGATGAATTTACTAGTTCTAGCAGTCTTTTAGTTAAATTTTTTGAGCCTTTATGGAAAGGATCATGTTGTCTAGAAGTAAGTATACTTTGACTGCTTTCTTTCCTAATAGGTATCTGTTTTATTTCTTTCTCCTGCCTGACTGCTCTGGTTTATAGTACATTGAACAGGAGTGATGATAGTGGACAGCCTTGTTACAGTATGTATCTAGATATTTTTCCAAAGCCTCATGCTTTCATATGTGGGGCTTTTCAGAGCTGGCTGGATCTATGATGTGTGATACTGGGATTAAGACTGTGTAGTACTAAATTAGTTTACTGACTAGAATAACATAGTTTTGGGTATGGGTATTGGAAAGTCCACCCTGGATATAGGTGGCACCACTCAAAAGGCCTGTAGTCTGGATGGCATAAAAGGGAAAGGAAGGCTTGGGTTCGCTGCTGCTTCTGTTGCTGCTGCTTGCTGCTTCACTGCCATCTACCTGCCACAGCATGAACTGTTTCTTCTCTGCAGTGGCCCTCTACTATGCTACCCTGCTTTGGAACCAGCCAACCATGGACTAAAACTTCTTCATGCTGTGAGCTCTGAAATAAACCGTTTTTCTCCTTTTAACTTTGGTTTTTGGGTATTTTATCCCAGCAACAAGAGAAGTAACTAAGACACTTGTCTTGTTCCTAATTTCAGAGGAAAAGCTTTTAGTTTTTCCTCACTTAATATGGTATTGACAATGGGTTTGTAACAAATGACTTTTATCAGATTGAGATATAGGGTCCTCCTATATGTATTTTCTTCAGGGTTTTTATCATGAATGGATGTTGATTTTTATTTTATTTTATATGTTATTTTATTTTATTTTATTTATTTTATTTTTGAGACAGGGTCTCACTGTGTAATTCAGGCTGGCCTTGAGGTCACTTTTGTAGCCCAGTCTATCTCAAACTCGCAACGATCCTCTTTCCTCAGCCTTCCGATTGCTGAAATTACAGATGTGTGCCACCACACCCAGCTGTTGAATTTTGTTAAAGCCTTTTTCTGTGTCTATTGAAATGATACTGTTTTTTTTTTCCTCCTTGCTTCTGTTTAAGTGATAAAATACATTTATAGATTTGCATATGTTGAACCAACCCTGCATCCCTGGGATGAAACCTACTTGGTCATGATGTGTGATCTTTTTAATGATTTGTTGCCTTCTGTTTGCCAGTATTTTTTTTTTGAGGACATTTGTGTCTGTGTTCAATAATGCAGTTTTCTGTTTCAGTTGAGTCTTTGTCTAGTTTTGGAATCAGGTAAAGAATGAGTTTGGCAATATTCCTCCACTTTTAGTTTCATTAATGTGTTCAGGATGGGCTGAAATTCATGTCTCATTGCTAGACAGCTCTTAATTCTGTTGGTCTTACCAGTTTGAACCACTGGTGGTACCATCAGGCGACTTGTATCTCTTCTCAGGGTCTTTGATTACAATAATGCAAAGAGAGGCATTGATTTAGTAGACTAGATATCATATTGTAGTTGGCTTAAGGAAAACTTTAAAATGGTATTAAAAAATTGTAATACCACTAATGTGTGGTATAGCAATGGAGTATTTGTAAGACTTCCAGGTTAAAGTTTAGAGAATTATTGATAAACTGAATATAAAAAAATTCTTTTAATGAAATAAATATCAGGGTTATTATAACAGTATTATAACAGTTTTTATATTGGTGATCTGGGGATCTAGCGCAGTGGTGCAGTGTTCTGAGTTTGATTCTTAGTACCCCCCCACCAAAATTGGCATGAATAGCATTACTATTTCTATTTGAGCTGTAACTATTGAAATACAAGCAAGTAGCTAGATTTGGTTCATTTGTAGACTTTTTTATTTTATTAGTGCAAAGGCTAATAAAAATGATGAGATCCATTTGTACCAGCAGTGTTACAAACCAATGGGACAGTCATGTCGATAAGACAGTCATGTGTGTACCTGTTACTTACATCCTGCGGGAACATGTTAAGTGTTTGAGGAGTATTGGCATTAGATCTTTCCTGAAGTTCTTGCCGAATTCAGTCATGAAACCATTTGGTACTGGGCCTGTCATAGTATAGTGTTACTGCTTCAATTTTATTGCCTGTTACTGATCTACATCATTTGGAGTTTTTGTATTTGTTTGGTTCAGTTTTGATAATTCCCGTGTATCTAAGAATCTGTCCATTTCTTCTGGAGTCTGCAATTTTTTTGGGATATAGGATTTTGAAGTAGTTACTAATAATTCTCAGGATTTTGGTGCTGTCTTTCTGACTTCACCTTTTTCATTTCTAATTGCTTTAATATATGTCTTGTTTTTGCTTTTTGGTATTGATACAATTGTCTATTTTGTTTGTATTCTTATGTTGTCTGTTTTGTTTATATTCTTTTAAAGAATCAGCTTTTTAATTCATTCTTTACAATTTTGTTTTTGTGTTAACATCAGTAATTTCTGCTCTGATCTTCATAATTTCATTGTCTTGTGCTAGCTTTAGATTTGGATTTTTCTTGTGTTTTAGGATCTTAGATTCTTTATTGGGAATCGCTCTGTTTTTCTGATATGGGCATTCACAGTTACAGCTTCCATCTTAGGACTTTCATTGTGTCCCATAGGTTTTAGTATGTTGTATGGGCATTATCATTTGATTCTTGGAACTAATATTTCTTTGATTTCTTCTATGACCCACCAATTATTCAAGAGTGCATTGTTCAGTCTTCATGTGTCTGCATAATCTGTAATTTCTTTTGCCATTGATTTCTAGTTTTATTGCACTGTGACCTGACAATATGAATTAGGATAATTTCAATTCTTTTGTATTTAACCATGGTTTATGGGCTAGTTTGTGGTCTATTTTGGAGAAAGTTCTTTGTGCTGCTCAGAAGAATGTGTGTTCTGTTGTTGAGTGGAACACTGTTTGTATCTAGTAAGTCCTTGTTTGAAGGTGTGAGTCAACTATGATCTTTGTTGATTTTTTAAATTAATAAATGTATTAAATTAATTTATAAGTTTTTAAAGTAAATTCATGGGATATTGAGTTCTGCCATTGCCTGTCAATGTTTATTTGCTCTTTTATGTCCAGTAGTGTTTCTTTATGAAGTTCAGTGGTTCAGTTTTCAGTGCATCTATATTTATAATTTCTTTTTTTTTTTTTTTTTTTTGCGGCCCCGGGGATTGAACTCACAACCTCACGCCTGCAGGGCAGGCGCTTAAGGCACTGAGCCAAACTCCCGGCCCTGGTTTTTTCAAGGCAGGGTCGCACTATGTAGCTCAGGTCGGCCTTGCGCTCGCGTTGTAGCCCAAGCCGGCCTCGAACTCACAACGCTCCACCTACCTCAGCCTCCCGAGTGCTGGGATTAAAGGCGTGCGCCACCACGCCCGGCTATATATTTATAATTTCTTTTGCTTGGTTTTTTGTTTGCTTCTTGAGACAAAGTCTTGCTGTGTAGTCCAGCTGGCCCTGCAGTCACTATGTAGCCCAACCTGGCCTTGAATTTGGAGCAGTCCTCCTGCACCAGCCTCATGATTGCTGGGATTACAGGCATGTGCCACCACACTGGCCTGTATTTATAATTCTTACTGCTTTCTGTTGAATCATCCCTATGGGAATTAGGTAATGACCATCTTTGCTTTTTCTGATCAGTTTTGGCTTGAAGTCCACTTTATCTGAATATAGGATAGCTACTGCTGCTTGTTTTTGGCTTCCTATTACACAGAATATTGTCTCCCATCCTTTGACTTTTTTTTTTGGTATTGGAAATTGAACTTAGGACCGTGCATTTGCTAGGCAGGTGCTGTGCCACTGAACTATATCCCCAGTCCACTATCCTTTGATTTTCAATCTGTGAATTTCTTTTTGGATTAAATGTGTGTCTTGTATACAACATATGGTTTGGCTTGGTGTTTGTGAAATGATCTACCAATCTCTTGTCTTTGATTGAGGAGTTGAGACCATTTGCATTGAAAGTTATTACTGAAGACATTGACATATTCCTGTTACGTTATTTTGTGTGGTGGTCCCCCTTCCCCTTTTTTTCCTTTCTGCTTAATTGCTTACCTTGATGTATCCATTATTTTAGACTCCTTGGCATTGCTGGCTTTATTGTCTCTTTCTAGGATATCCTTGAGAATTTTTTAGAGTGATGGTTTGATGGTCATCAGTTTCATATGATACTCTTTGTCATAAAAAGACCTTATTTCTCCATCAGTTTTAAAGAGAGTTTTGCAAGATATGTTAGTCTGGCTTGGAAGTAGTTTTCTTATAGGTATTATAACACTTCATTCCAAGTGATCCTGGTGTTCAGAATCTATGTCGAGAAATCTGCTATAATTCAAATGAATTTACCTTTATAACTGATTTGTGGCTTTTCTCCAAAAGGTGTTTTTGTTTTTATTTTATTTTTATTTTGAGATAGGGTCTTGCTATGTAGTTCAGGCCGGTTTTGAACTCACATTTAGCCCAGGATGGTGTTGAACTCACTGAGTGGTCCTGACTCAGCCTCCCAAGTGCAGGGATTACAGGTGTGTACCACTATGCCAGGCTTCAACAGCTTTTTAAGATTCTGTCCTTATATTGGTTTTCTGGGCTTTTGTCTGTGGTATAAATAGAGAAATTTTTTTTTTTTTTAAATCATGGCCATTTGGGTTTTTATATGCCTTACCTATATTTTGTATTCTTTCCCCATTCTTAAATAGTTTTCCGTTACCATTTCTGTAAACACTTTATATTTTTGCCATTCATGCTATTTTGTAATTTGTCACTAATATTAGTTCATCTTAGATAAATCTTCTTTTATCATCTAACATACTGAATCTATTTTCCATGTTCTTTTGTTGTTCTTAGGGTATCTCTGAGTATATGGTCAAGTATATCAGCCCTATCTTGCAGTTCTGACACTGTTTTCACATTGGACACTTCTGCTGCTCATACATACAATAGAATTTTTAATCTGCTGGATTTCTGTTTGGTACCTTTTTCCTTCTTGGTAGCTATTCTCTTTGTAAGGTAGGTTAGGCAAGGGTGGGCTGACTGGAATGGGATTTTTTTAGCTCTAGTTTGCAAGGCTGATTATTTTCCACCTAAGTCTTAGTTTTTGGAGAAAAGTGGTACAGACACAAAGAGAAACCAAATATTAACATACAATAAAATGTCTACTACATACCCTAACTATACCACTCTTAATAGAAAAGCATTCACCAATGATAGCATATAGTGAACTAAATACCTAATGATTAATAAAGCTTATTAGTAAAACTTGTAAAAATAGAGGACTGGGGAAGGGTAAAATGAAAGAAGTAAAATTTAATAAATACAGTAAGTCCCAGACAGAAACATTCATGTTGTGAACTTTCACAGGTATACTGTATAAGACTCACTTTGTCAGCTTCCGAATGAATCCAATTTAGGAACAATTCTACTGGGATGGAACTCATTTGTAAGTTAGGGACTTGCTGTAAAGAAAAGAAAGATGAGAAGGTGGTGGCACAAAGATAAAACAAAGGACACTATTGAGAAAAAGAAAATTAATAGATAAAAGTAACAGAAAAGAACAAACAAGAAAGAGAAGAAAAAAATACAGGAAGCAGAATAAAGAAAAAGAAGGGGAATAAGACCCAAACCACCAAAAACTCAGTGAACAGAAAGACAACCAAAATAAGTTTTTGAGTAAGAGGTTTCTTTCCATGGGCTTCTGTATTGAAATCCACCAGATATTTGGGAGGGATTGTGAGTCACTAAGACCTAGTCTTTCTCCACACTCCTTTGTGTTTGCTGAAACTTGCCTTGCCTTTCCTGCTGAGTGTTTTCTCTCAGTGGTATCTGCCCTAAAGCTATATTCACTCCACCTGCTCCCAGTTTTCATGTCCTTCTGTGTTTCCCAAGTCATGGTTTCTTCTGCCAGCTTTGCAGCCTGTGGGTTTATGGGCTGTCATCTCCCTAGTGTGGGGCCCCTTTCTTCTATATACCTTAGGCTGTGGCAGTTGTACAAACTGAGACTTATCCCTGATCTCATTAGCTTTGTATGTAGGTGGGCAGAGGGGGATGTCAAGCAGTCTGCTAGACTTAATGTCAGACCCAGTCCCCTTTGAAAGTGACACATGACTGCCCTGCTTCTCAGCTCAGAGGACAGGACTTCATTGTACTTCTTATTCTGGGCTAAAACTTCTCCGGGCTGGGGGGAGGGAGCGGTTTGTGTCTATCCTGTGTGCCCCATCTGCAGCTGTCTTTTGGGTTGTTTACTCAGTCACAGTAGTAGGGTGATTCCAGAAACCCTGAAGTGTATTTGTTCTATAGCTCAGTGTTAAAACAATTAACTGCTTGAAATGGCTTCTGATTAAACACTCTCAAATAAGACAGGTGTTGCCCTGCATTTCTTCTCCAATTCTGTGCCATGTGAAAGGAGGAGTCACTTTTAGAGTAAAAAATCCCGTGTTGTTTTTGCAGTTCACAAATAACCATAGGCTTTTCTTGGTGATAGTACTGCTAGCCTAGTTCACTTTTTCTCCCTGGACCTGCAGGGAGGCCCAGGCTTGTCTTCCGTTAATGTAGACAGTTTCTTCTTCCTGGGAGCCCTGGTTAAGTGTCCAAACTGCTTCATTTCTGTCTGCAGTGTGCTCCGTTTCTCCTGCTTCTGTCCAGTTCAAGTTTTCTTATCTGTTCCATTTCCCAGAGATCTACTTTTTTTTTCTTTGCCAAGTTGTTATTTTCTAGGTGTCTTGATTCTAGGAGAGGCTGATTTTGTTGTTAGTATAGTCTTTACTCTGCTATTTTTAATCTACTTCACTGTTGAGATTTATTGAAAGTTATTCTTAGAAATCAAAAGTAAAGATTTAAAAAAAATACACATTTTTCCAAAATCAATGTCATTGTCTTAATTTTTTAAGGTGGTATCATAATGTATCAGGTTCAAAATTTGTAAATGTGTACTTCCAATAATATGTTTAACATAGTTTTATTTATTTTTAATCCGAAGTGTTTTTCTCTATTATATAATTGGGTGCCAGCAGTAGAATATTTTATACATATATTGCAGTTTAAAAACTGGTGGTATAAGTGATGAATAGTTTATTGTACAATATATAAAAATATTTTGTGGATACCGAAGTCACTGGAATGAGTGATTTAGGATAAGATTTGGAAGAAGTCAATTTGAAGTGGTGCAGCTGTATTTAAAATCTCTGAAGGAGTTGTATGTATAATTCAGATTTATGCTGTTGAACTGATTGGTATAGACTTAGGTCTAAGTCAAAGAAATCATTTCATGGTCAATACCAGTATATCATTGAATGAGGGAATCATACTGTTTATGGAGAAAAATCACAATGTAGGAAACCGTCATAAGTACATTTAAGTGCTAGACAGTCTTCCCAAAGGCGTAGACTTTAGTTCATGTCCAGAAGTGAATTCACTCATTTGCCCTAGATTTTGGTGCATTGTTTTGGAGATATCACCATTCTCCCAGTCACCATAAAACTCTCAAGCTAAGAGATTGGAAACCTTTCTGTACTCTTTATTTCCAGTGATGTATGTCGATGTTGATAAAAAATTACCAGTGATGTAGACTGATGTCCAAGTCAAAGATTTAACTGTTTACTGATAATTATTATATGCCAAGTAAGTTCTACCCAAAAAAAAATCAGTATGAAGTTTTAACTTTATTTGAAAGTACAGAGGGAACAACTATTTTGAGGCAGATACTTTCATTTGCCAAGTGAGAACTGAAGTTACAAGATACATATCACTTGTCCAAGGCCATACATTATGTTTGTATAAAATGGAACCAGGTTTTTTGTACTCAGCCAGTGTTCCATTTCATTTTGTTTCTTGTCTTGTCTTTTCTTTTCTTTTCTTTTTAATTGTATTTTAGAATAAAACCAAGCAAAATAAACAAAATAAACCAATCAAAACAATACAGTGTGACACAGGATTTCAAAACAAGATACTAGGAAATCAACAATAGTTACCATAATGCCTCTTGCTGTCTCCAGAATAGCTGACCATACCCTTAGACATAGGAAAATCAAAACAGAAACAGAATAGAACCAATAAAAACAAAACAATAAATGCAATACAGGACTTCAAAACAAGATAATAGTAAATCCAAAATGGCTACTATAATGTATCTTGTTGTATAAAATGAAACTACATTGAGATTCACTAGTACAGCTAGATGTAGATAATCTGCATGTTTTTATTGTCATTGACATAACTTTATGATCAAAGACGTATCACCATGTAAAATTATAAAATACTGTTGCACCTTGTGACCATAATGTTAAGTGAAATAAATCAGACACAAGCTTAAATATCACAAGGTTTATGTGAAAAATCCAAAATATAAGTAAAGAGCAAAATAAAAGATAGATAATAGGAAGAAGGGAGTTCTTTCTCAAATAAGGAGGAGATCAGGAAATAGTGAGAAGTAGGAGAGCAGGCTAGGGAATGGGAAAAGAATTAAGATGTGTTATGTACATGAACCAACTCCCCACAAACAGAGTAATCATCATGAACTACAAACATACTAATAAAAAAAAGGCAAAAAAGTTAAAAAAAATTATATATATGGATATCTATATCTGTATCTATATATATAGATAGATATCTGTATCTTATTATCCTCAAAATAGCTGTCCATGCCATCAGATGCAACATAATCAAACAAGGTAAAACAGAATAAAACCCAACCAAACAAAACAGTGAGAATGATGCAGGACTTCGAATCGAGGTAATAGGGAATTAACAGTGGTCACCACCTTTAGAAGGAGATCCCCCATATATGCCGCATTGCATAGTTATTCTCTCAATAGATGATCAGACTACTGGCTTTAGGCCTGCAGTCAGTGAAACATTCAACTCTACAAGCATTAAGTTGTGTTGTACCTCATCTGAATCAGCTGGTGGTGGTGGGGTGGGGAGAGTTGGCTTTTCTTGTCTCCCTGCTGCTGTGCCAGAAGTGCCTGGCATCTGGCTCTCCCCCAGTCAGCCCATGCAGGGTGCTGACTCACAGAAGGTCTTAGCCTCCTGTCAACTTCTTGTTCTCCTCCCCCACCATCCGTGAATGGCGCCAACTCATGGGAGAGGTCTGATGTCTTGCTCTCCCCCGATCAGCCTGCCCAGCCAGTGTTTATATAACTCATACTTTTATAAGTACTACATTGTATTTCTATCAGCATCTATTTTAATACCAGTTATATTCCATGCCTTTTCACAGGTTGACCCCACAAGTACTACTTTTGCTTTTTCTTTTTTGTTATTGTGTTTTGTTTTGTTTTGTTTTTTTCTTTTTTGTTTGTTTTTGGAGACAGGATTTCACTATGCAGCTCAGACTGGCCTTGAACTCACTTTGTTATTCAGGCTGGCTTCCAACTTGCAGTTCCTGCCTCATCCTCTCGAGTGTTGGGATTATAGATGTGTGCCAAACAAACCCAGCACTATTGTTTTGTTTTGTTTTGTTTTTTTGTTCCTGGGATCGAACTCATAACCTCGTGTTTGCCAGGTAGGCACTTAGGCCACTGAGCTAAATCCCCAGCCCACTACTGTTGTTCTGGTAATCAACTTTGGATCTATTTTTTTGTGTCAGTCTCCCACTTGCAGGTTCATTTTTTATCCCGGTTAAATTAGGAAGGCAGTATTTCCTCCATACTGGTATTGGAGGAAAGCATATGGGCATTATGAGTCTATTTTATCTTATTTCAATTATTTTTCCAGTAAACTCCAGTTTTTATTTTACACATTTTTGTAGGAAAGAAATGATGTAGTGAATTGTATCTAGCAGATAGTAAATTGTCCATAAATTGTACTTTCCTTACTAAAACTGTACACAGTATAAAACAAGAATTCTGCCCTTTAATCCTGTTTAGATTCTACCCTGCATGAAAAACCAAAGCAGCAGTGTCTTTCACATACTATTCTGGGCCCACTAAAATCTATAAATTAAGTTAACATTTCCAGTTTCATTATTTAATGATTTTGAAAGGTACTTTATTCTCTGACCCTATCAAATTATTTTTGTAATTTTTCCTCCATTCCATAAATAAGATGCATTCTCTTAAAACCCCATGAAAATTATTTTCCAAAGTCTGTGTCTTTTCCTGGTTATTCTCTTGAAGCACTGTTTGTTTTTAAAGCATTAGTTTAAACCAGGCTTGGTGGTATACACCTGTAATCCTAGCTATTCAGCAGGTTGAGAAAAGAGAGTTGCACTATTGAGACCTGTGTGGGCCTCTTAGTGAGACCCTGTTTCAAAAACAAAAGTCTAGGAGATGTATCTCAGTGATGGACCACTTGTTTAGCATGCTGTAGGACCTGGGTTCAATCCAAAATACTGTGAAAATATTATAAATAAGTAAAAATAAAGCATTAGGCTGTCTCTGAAGTTTTGTAGCTTTATAGGAGACTATTGTATTTCCTCTAATGTCAGAAGTTTTGGATAAGAAATTGTCAGTGTTGTTGTCAACTTTGAGAGATCCAAGATATTTTCCTGGTGGGTATTTCCAGTTGCCAGTGGTTCCTGATGGAGGAGTAGGCAGGATTTTTTGAAGTCTGGAGCCAAGGGCTAGACTATACAAAAGAGGACAAAGAGACTGAATCCATGCCTTCTACAGTTTTGAATTCCTTCCTCTGGGATGCAAGTTTAGGGGAAGAAGTACTTCGATTATAAAGAAATTTTGCCAAGGGCAGCACTTCATTTCTCTATTGTGTGGCACTGATGTCCTGTAGACGCTCAGAGGAGTACATTAACAAAAATAACATAGCTCCTTGGTGGAAGTACTTGTATTTGAACTTATACTGCAAGGTCTCTGCCACCAAGCCTGTCTTTTTAGTTAGACTATTAAGAGTTGTTAAGCTATTAAGAACTAATCTTAAATTTTATCTGTGTAGTAGTGTAAGCTGTTAATTACTTAGTATATTTCTCTCCTTAACACCTCCCCACGTGTATTACACATTTTCATCTTCACAAGGGACACTAACATTAGTGAAAGTTTATCTTTCCCTTATTAACGTTACTAAGAAACACTAAAGAGATGCAAAGACGTTAAGTAAACTTAATCTTTATAAAACTTGAATGTTGAAACTTTAGTAGGGAACCTAGCACAACTTTTGAGAAGCTAATTCTGGAGTTCCTTTTGGGAAATTAGGAAATTTTGCAGTTGAAGGTTATAAGAATTTTGTTTTTGTTTTTGTTTTCTTAGTCATACTGTGGATTGAAAGCAGGGGTGTTCTACCTTTAGGCTTTGTGTCTATTTCTAGCTCTTTTTATTTTTAATCTTGAGACAGGGTCTCCCTAAGTTGCCCAGGTAAGACTTGAACTTGAAATTCTTCTGCCTCCCAGAGTACCACAATACAAGTGTGTGCTACCACTCAACTCAGGAAATTGAATTTAAGAGACCCTTTTAGCCAGGCATGGTGACACATGCCTGCAGTCCCAGCGCTCAGGAGGCTGAAGCAGGAAGGTGTTCCTGAGTTCGACCTGGATTACATAGTGAGACCCTGTCTCATGTATGAATGAATGAACAAATGAATGACTGGGGATATTCTCGGCCACAAAGTACCTGCCTGGCAAGCGTGAGGTCCTGAGTTTGATTCCCAGTATAAGCTAGGGTGTGATTCATAGGTGCCTTATGTTGGCAAAGAAGTTCTTAAAGTTCATTCACAATGTGCATTTTGATCTGTGACAGCGATAAGGACTCATTCATTCAGTTTCATCAATTTGGGTGCTCAGGTACTTACTGGAACTGCAATATTGATTATCATAGAAACACTATTCAGTACACAGTTCAGTGAGCTGCTTAAGCAGTCTTGAAATGCAAGCCTGATTATTAGTCCCATCCCCAACCTATCCCCCAGCAATCTTCAGTGACTTTTTCTGTCCAGAACAACCCCAGATTCTTCATTCTGGCAGTCAGACTGGCCATAATTTGGTTGTTGTCTATCTCTTCATGTTCATCTCCTACACTTCTTCATGGATGGACCACCTGTCTCAAAATATTAGTCCTTGGGGCTGGGGGTTTAGCCCATTGGCATAAGCACCTGCCTGGCAAGCCTGAGGTTGTGAGTTTGATCCCCAGTACAAAAGAAAAAAAAGGTCCTTTACACATAATGGTTGCCCACTCAAGTTCACCCAGAATTAATGTAAATGCATCTACTTAAGCTTCTGTATCAGTTCTTAACAGTAACTATTGAATTTTGTCCATATAAGTTATAACTGTTTAGAATACAAATAATATTCAAAATGCCAGTTTTTATATCAGCTGTATTCTTTGTGAACTGGATTTATGGAGACTGTATTAATATTTCTGGTGTAAGGAAGATAGTATTATCACTCAGGAATAATAATATGAAATGTAAGTTTTAAATGGAGATGTGATTTTTTTGGGTTCAGTTTATTTGTATATGATTTTAAAATGACATTTCTTTCGCTTTGCTGTTAAGTTCTTTCATCTTAAATTGAAAGTAAGTTGTTATAGTTTGGGGTTTATTATAATTAAGCAGTATGTATCTTAAGAGTAGCATTTGGCTTTATGACCATTTTTTTGTGTAAACAAAGTTAACTATTTTAATTTTTTTAATAGGTATAGTCATAGTGCCGAAGTTCAAGTTAGACTTCAGTTCCTGACTTGTGTATTTTCAACTCTGGGATCGCCTGATCATTTTAGTAAGATTTTTAATACATATGTGTTATAATCTGTTTTTACCCTTGGAAGAACGTAGTTAATTTATTTCTACCTTTAGATTTCTGCGGTGACTAATCTCAATATATTTATAAATTATATCAACATTTACACATTTTATTAAATCAGTTGAAATTCATGTTTACACTTTAATAAAAAATTTCTAGGATTTTATTTTTATAAGATCTTTTATAATAATTTTTAAATCTTTGACCCAAGATCATTGAGTACATTGTCATTTAGTGTTTTTTTCCAGCTTTTATTATTATAATATTAAAAATATATTTTTTTTCATATACTATGTTTCCTAAGTTCCCAAACACAGTCCTCTTACTATTAGTAATACTTGGGAAGATGAGCATGGCTGTCACGTTTTCCTTCTTGCTTCCATCTTACAGGATGCCAGTTTCCTTGATAAGGGACATTTCAAAAACAAAATACTTTGAATAGGAGAATATATCACTTTAGGGAAACTGCATCTTTTTGTTTTAGAAACTTGCTGACATTTCAGTTAGAAGTAGCCATTGTTTATTGTCAGGGCTAATCCGTTCAAAATTACTTAGCTTCATAGATGATAGAGACATTTGGAGGTCCCAGTTTTATTTGACTTTAAACTATGTTTCATTAATAGTTAATCTTTCTGCTTTTTAAAGTAGAGAATCAGATCGGCATGATGACATACCCCTATAGTACTCTAGGACCCTGGGAGAAAGGTTGCAAATTTGAGCCCAGAGCACTTCGTAATTTAGGGGAGGGGACCTTGTTTCAAGGAAAAGAAAAGGCTGGGGTTTAGTGCCTATATATATATATCTAATGATTCTCCAGTTGTGAACACAGTTCTGTTTTACTGTATGGTC
>RJWM01001027.1:71033-173597 GCA_004363535.1 Dasyprocta punctata
TTTGGTCTTTTTGAGATGGGGTTTCGCTATGCAGTTCAGGCTGGCCTTGAGCTCACTTTGTAGCCCTGGCTAGTCTCAAACTTGAAATGATCCTCCTGCTTCAGCCTCCCGAATGCTGGGATTACAGGCATGTGGCACCATGCCTGGCTAGAATACTGTTTTGTAATATAAATATTTTTGAGTTACTATTGTTACTAGGTGAATATTTTTTGAGATATTTTTCGGTATTTGGAGTTTTGATCTTTTCCAGCTAAGAGTTTTAGTGATGGAGCCGGGTGCTCTGGAGCCTGAGGTAGGAGGAGTGTTGTGAGTTCAAGGCCGGTTTGGGCTACAACGTGAGTGCAAGGCCAGCCTGAACTACATAGTGCGACCCTGTCTCACAAAACTAGGGCCAGGAGTTTGGCTCAGCGCCTTAAGCACCTGTGTGGCAGGCACGAGGTTGCAAGTTTGATCCCTGGTGCCACACACACACACACACACAAAAGAGTTTTAGTAATGGTTGTAGCATATACTATGTCCCTTTAGATTCTGGAAAATAACCCTATGCTTTGTAACTCCTTTAGTAGTTAGAAACTCCTGTGATATTTTTGTTCTAGCCTTTGGATTGTCTTAGTACTCATATTCATATACATATAAAACATGTATCTAGTATTTACTATCTCAGTAACAGCTCCTTATGCCTTCCTACTATTCCCTATAATACCCTCTCTTCTGAATAGTTCATTCCTTTTTTCTGTCATATTTGGGAATCTTTTAATATTTGAGTCAAAGTACTGTGAAGATTTCATTTCATTAGTCTGGTTCTCAAGGTAATTGTATCCTCAGATTTTGCTATTGTCTGTTTTAGGCAGTCAGTTTACTTTGATTATCGTAAGGGTCTTTCTTAAAGTTGATTGAAATAATGCATATTGTTGTGTATGCTATGTATGGAAACTGGCCTTATGTTATTCACATTATTTGTGATTCTCAAATCTTAGAACTAATTTCTCAAATTTTAAGAACCCCCCCAAATCATTTTTACTATAATAGATGCGTTCATTTTTTAAGGGAGAATGATAATTTAGCTGATTCTTCTGAAATATTTCATAAAATACATATTTTTAGGTGATTGTACATAGGTTATACTTACATTTTGAAAGCATGAGTTAATGTGAAATTGTTTATTAAATACTCTTCCTAAAATACTCTAAGATGTCTCCTTTAGATTTTTCACTGGAGTGATGTTTCTGGTACATAGAGTTAGAACCAAGATTATTGTATATTGTGATGAGAATTTTTCTAAACAGGAAGGCACAAGAATTGTTATTCAGATAGCGAAAACTACATACATATTTTATATAGTCTTTGTGCGCACACACACACTTCAGAGATGTATTCCAGCACACAGACTGAGGAAGGAGGATTGCAAGTTTGAGGCCAGCCTAGACTACATAGCTAGTCCCTGTCTCAAGTGGCAAAAAAGAAAAAAGAGAGATTAATTTTTTACATAGATGGTAAAGTGTACAATTTATAATTTTATCTAGGGTTAAGTTTAGAGCAAGTCGACATTTTATGGCATTGTTTAGTAGAAGATTCTGAGTGTTATGACGATGCACTTCATTGGTTTTTAAATCAAGTACGAAGTAAAGATCAGCATGCTATGGGAATGGAAACCTACAAGCATCTTTTTCTGGAGAAGGTAATTTGATTTCTTGAAAGCTTTATTTTTTATATTGGTTTGCTGTATTCCTTTTTTATCATGTGAAATAGGAACTGTGTAATATTCTGTTCCTTTTTTCCTTTTTGACATAGGTTTTTTAAAATCAGGTAATATACTGGTCCTTATAAAACTTTCTGCCACTCAGATTTTGCTCTGTTTGTAACTGAGTGCTTAATTTATATTTATAAACATGTTAAGTTGCTTAGATAATTAAAGTAGCTCATGAGGGCAACAGTAATTATAGATGTAGATTGGCGGGGCATTTGTTGTTAAGAACCCTTAATAACATTTTACGATTTTCAGAGGTGGTCCCCAAATCTACAAGTGAGGGCTGTATTCTCTGATTCTTCCTTATTTAAATGGGTATGGTTCCTATCAGTCTTCTGGGCAAAGATAGCCAGTTTCCAAATGTAGATCCCTGTGAAGGCATTTCAGTAAGCATATTCATGATAGTAAAGGTGTAATTCTTATTCTCCCTCACCAGATGCCACAGTTAGTTCAGGTAATTATTTTCCAAAATGAGTTATTCCCAATTTAATTTTAAGGGCCGGGAGTTTGGCTCCGTGGCGAGGTTGTGAGTTTGAGCCCCAGTACTGCAAAAAAAAAAAAAAAAAAATAGGGCTGAGGATTTAGCTCAGTGGCTTAAGCGCCTGCCTCACAGGTGCAAGGTTGTGAATTCAACCCCCAGAACCAAAAAATTAAACCAAAAGACAAAAAACAATTTAATTTTAAAAATCAATGGAAAAAAGACAGTAGGCTTACACTTATTATTATTGGTAGTGGGACTTGAACTCAGGCAGGTGCTAATGCTGCTGAGCTATATCCCTGGTCCTACATTTATTATTATTTTAGAGATTATGAAAGTTCTTGAACTCTTACCACTGTGGTGGAGTATCTGAGGTATGATCACAAAATACAGTTAATATTTACATTTTGAAAAATTATTAGATTATAAGACACTGCCATTAATCTCCCTTAAATACTCTGCCTTACTTTGAGCAGATTATCCCATTGTTTTTGTCACTTTCTGAAGCAGTTCTGAAAATACTCTTTTGTGTTTTTAATTGTGCTGTTATGTCAGCTTTGATATCTTGAATGGATTCAAAACATTTACCTTTCATGACCATTTTGACTTTGGGAAGAGTCAGAAGTTTCACATTGCCAGATCTGGTGAATAAGATGGACAAGGACGTACCATGATTTTTGTTTGTTTGTTTTTGGTACCAGGGATCGAACTCACAATCTTATGCTTGCCAGGCAGGCACTTGTGCCACTGAGCTAAATCCCCAACCCACCATGATGTTTTTATGACCTTGCCTTTCTGATAACACTCAGCAGCAGCGTTCACCATATTTTTGGTCATATCTCATAAAGACACAAAAGACTACCAGAACTGCTTCAGAACATGCCAGGAACAATGTCCTAAATGTGTTTGATGTGAGGGTGGTGGAGTCTTTTTGAAGGGCATTAATGGCAGTGTCTCTTTGACTGTAATACATTTTTAAAATTAAAAAACGTACTGGAGCAACTACTTTGAAAATAATAATACACAATGTACTAACCATTGTTACTCTCCTACAATCTTATTTTGAAATTTCGTACCATTGCTTTTATTGTTGTTTTCTTTAAAACAAAAACAAAAAAAATAAATAAAATACACACCATAGTGTTTGAATCAGCCTGTATATATAAATGTTTTAGAATAGTGATAGCAAACCGTTTAGAGCTTTCAATGATACAAACAGTTGTAGATTTGCCATGACTGTTTTACAACATACACAAATTAAGTTGCGTAGTAGATCCATGACCTAACTACAGACAGAACTTCACTCATCTTAAATTTGAAGCCCTTTTAACACAAACTATAGCTATGGTTACATATACAATATCATCAATGTATATTATACAGGTATGTAACAGATGACAAAATATTTTTTAGTCATTTCCTCTAATTTGGGTCCACATATGTTTTGAAAATTGAAACAAATCAGCAGGTTTCATTTATGCTTGAATAAATTTTTTCATTAAGTTGCATGAATTAATTTTTTAAATTACTACAAAATCTGAGCTGATATTTTTCCTTCTACACTGTTTTTAGTAAAATTAAATTTGTCAAGATTTATCTAGTAAAATAAAACCTGTTAATTTACCACACTAATGTAGCTTTAAAATTTGTTTCCCAAGATGCCCCAGCTAAAACCTGAAACTATTAGCATGACTGGCTTAAACCTGTTTCAGCATCTGTGTAACTTGGCTCGATTGGCTACCAGTGCCTATGATGGTGGTTCAAACTCTGAGGTATGGCTTTAGACTTACTGTTTCATTAGGCTAACTTGTCAAATTTTCCACATTCCTTAAATTACATTGCCAGATTATTTTTTTACTGATCACTGAATTTATTAACTGAAATGCTTTTTGTCTAAATTTTAAAAAGCTTTATGTTTTGTTTTTTCAAACTTCTATATAGCAAATTTAGTGGTTCCCCTCCCCCTTTACTAGAGATAACCTTGGATATAATGAATGAAAACCTATTATACTTTCTTTGATTTATAGAGAAACAACCTGAATGTTCTTTTAGTCTTCTAGAAGTTCCTTCATAGTCAAGTATTTTTTGTGAAATATCTCTTCTGATTTTTCTTTTGCCATGTGGTATAACCAAACTTTTAGTTCCTCTTGGACAGTTTAACTCTAGAGTTTCTCTTAGTAACGTGTCTTCTGAAATAGGCTGCATGTCAGTCAGTAAGGCATGGTGATCAGTTTATTAACTGAATACTACTCTGATAATATATCCTATATTTTGGTGACTGCTAGATATTGTTAAATGCTTTATCTTTACTCTCCTAGCATACATTCTTAACTTGAAAAGTCTACCTTGTTGGACATTCCGGTTAATAACTTTCATTTGTTCAGTGTCCATTCATATTTTTCTTCAGAGGTTTGTATTAGGAAAAAGGTTAAAAAAACTAATGTTAATTTCTGTAATAAATAATAATCACTATCTAGAATGTTTTCTTGATATCTTCCTATTTGCATAGTGTGTGGTTTTCTTCATTTTTGTGTTTTGATTTTTAATCTTTAATCTTAATTCTATATTTTTCTTTGTTTTTGTTTTTTTAATTCAGTATCTTTATGATAAATTCCATTTTGATAATTTCAGGCAGCCAGATTGGTTTGATTTATCTAAGGGGTAGTCATTCTCTAATTATAAGAAACTACTTCTTTTGAAGTAGAGAATATCAAGCTGGGCATGGTGGCGCGTGCCTATAATCCCAGCACTCAGGAGGCTGAGGCAAGAGGATCATTGCCTCAAGGCCAAGCTGAACTGCAAAGTCAGACCTTGTCTCAAAAAGATTAAAAAAAAAAAAAAAAAGGTAGAGAATATCAATCAATCCTTGGTCTACAGCTATTCATTACCTATTGTGAAGGTATCTTTTATCTGCCCATCTTTGTGGGAGAATTGGTTGGGAGTTTTTTGTTTGTTTGTTTTGTATCCTTTTTGGAGTTTTTTTGTTGTTTTGTTTTCTTTTTTGAGGCAGGTTTTCACTATATAGTTCAGGCTGGCCTTGAGCTCACTGCGTGGCCCAGGCTAGCCTCGAACTCATGGATCTCTTTCTGCCTCAGCCTCCCAAGTGCTGGGATTACAGGCATGTGCTAGCATGCACTGTTTATCTGCCCATCTTTTGAGAGTTTTTGCTCAATTTTTTCTGTAGCTTTTAGTGAGAACATTCTTTCTCTTTTTTGGTACCAGGGATCAAACTCACGACCTCGTGCTTGCCAGCCAGGCGCTTAGGCCGCTGAGCTAAATCCCTGGCCTGAAAATATTCTTTTTGCCATCTAGCAGTTAAAATATAAATCTGAGTAAGAGTTTTGTAAGTATATCTTTTTTGTTTAAATACACAAAAGGGATTGTTTTATTAGTGTAACTTACTTGAAACCATTGAAACATTGTTTTGCCAATTATTTCATGTTGATTTTATTCCTTGGAGTCGTCCTACTGTTTAGCCACAACTTAGGTGTTAAACATCACATATTGTCAGCTACTTAGTAAAAGAACCACTAGAGTTGCCTTTTTTTTTGCGGGGGGGCGGTGCTTTTTGAGACAGGGTCTCATTATGCAGTTCATGCTGGCCTTGAACTCACTTTGTAGCCCAGGCTAGTCTCAAACTTAAAATGATCCTCCTGCTTCAGCCTCCCAAGTACTGGGATTATAGGTGTGAGCCACCATACCTGGTTTAGAGTTGTTTTTAAAAATTGTTCGTTAACTAAGAAAATTTCCAAGGCTTTTTATCACTTACTATTTAATAACTGAACAATAGAAATTTCCTTTTAATACTTTATATAGTATTGCAATTCTTTGAGATTTGATTTTAAGACTTTTAATCTGATCAGTTATATCATTTGACAAGCAAATTTCAGAGAAGTCATCATATTTTTCTTCCTTAGCTGTGTGGTATGGACCAATTTTGGGGCATTGCTTTAAGAGCACAATCTGGTGATGTGAGTCGAGCAGCTATTCAATATATTAACTCCTATTATATTAATGGTAAGTGATTTTTGAAGTATTATCTAATAAGTAATTTTTATTTAAGAATATTTTATTAGACTGCAGTTCATTATATTTTCATTAATATTGCTAAATAATGTATGATTAAAATACATTTGTAAACATGGCTTTCAGGTAAAACGGGTTTGGAGAAGGAGCAAGAATTTATTAGTAAGTGCATGGAAAGTCTTATGATAGCTTCTAGCAGTCTTGAACAGGAATCACACTCAAGTCTCATGGTTATAGAAAGAGGATTGCTTATGCTGAAGACACATCTGGAGGCATTTAGGAGAAGGTAAGTTTTTAAATGCTATACAACTAAGATGAATTACAGTCTTTTTATTGCAGCCATGTCCAAATTGTAGTCTTAAAATAAGATTAAAGTTTTTGTTGAGTGCAAGTCGAAAGCATAATTTAGCAAAACTAGAGAGCTAGTAATAGAAGTAATTTTTATTTAGAGTGTATATCATTTCACCATGGAACAGGCTGTATTGTTTCCTGTTAATTTTATTAGACTCTGAGCAAATGTGCATGAGTAAGCCTCAGGATAGAATTCTATCTCTCAGAAGGTATTAATTATGACCAAAAAAGCAAAAATGCCACTACCCAAAAAAAAAAAAAAAAAAAAAAAAAAAACTCTCACCAAGAACATCAGATAATCTTTCAAAGTTGAATCAAGTTGAGTCATTTGTTTCATTTGCTGTTTTTTTTTCTTCCTGGACTAGGAGACAGTATTTTAATTTTGAATTTCCATTTACCATGGAAACATGACCAAAAAAAAATTCTGTTAATGAATATCTATATAATTAATTTAGACATACCCTGTGTAATACAGAAATAAAGCAAATTAACATTTATGAATATATCAACTGAAATGAAAGGTGAGTAGATAGTTTTAATTAAGAAATTTTGTTTGTTAAAATCAGTAGCTATGAGTATTGTAAAAGTACTAAGAACTGTGTTGAAAAATTTCTTAATTAATTTCTTTCAACTTCAGATCTTAGTTTGATATTGAAAATCATACATTTGACATTTATTGATGTTTAATGTCATGGAATATAGAATAAGAAAAGTACTCTACACATTCCTTATAAATAACATGGCTTGATGACTTAAAACATTTGAAAATTGTGAAATTCTTTATTATGGTTATAATTTGTAGAAATTCTGCTTAAATAATTTCTTGTATTTTTAAAGAATGTGTACAAGAGCTCCTGAGTTTTCCCATTGAAACTTCATGTTGCCTCATAATATTCACCACTTTAAAAAATAGATTAGCAAATGTGGTGATCTTACTCAATGTAATACAAATCATTAAATGTTCATTATAGAATTCCATTTTTTTTTTTTTCCCTCTGGCACCAGGGATTGAACTCACAACCTCACGCCTGCCAGACAGGCGCTTAAGTCACTGAGCCAAACTCCCGGCCCTAGTTTTTTGAGGCAGGGTCGCACTGTGTAGCTCTGGTTGGCCTTGCGCTCACGTTGTAGCCCAAACCAGCCTCGAACTCACAACGCTCCTCCTACCTCAGCCTCCCAAGTGCTGGGATTAAAGGCGTACGCCACCACGCCCCGCTAGAATTCCAATGTTATACTGCGATATTATATAGAAAATAAAAAACCTCCGATAATTGCTGTCTTCCTATGGGAGATTGTTACTGTTAATGATACAGTATCACTGCTACCAAAATTTTTCTTTATTGCAAAAAAGAAAACCCAGAAAGGATGTTTTAAACACTTAGAATTTTCAGTGTTAGTGCCTAATATTGTAATGGGTGTTTATTTTAAAAGTATTTAAAAGTATATTATTTTCTGAGGGTTCAGTAGTACGTTTTATAAATTTAGTGAGTTTAACCCCCAAATCCCTTCTCAAATCTACAAATTTTGTTCTACCTCATGAAACAAATTTATTGTGAAAGTTTTTATGTATATCTTTTTGTATTTGCTCGTGTTTTATACTAAAAGTTAATGTTGGTGTTAAATTTATATTAATCTATGATTAACTAGTAAACCAGGAAATAAGTAAAATTGAATATTAAAAAAGTTTAAAAACAAGTCTAGATATTTTCTCATATTGTAAAATATCAAGTGCTTAATATGCTTTGTGTTACTACTAATTTTAAATTGCCTAGCATTTATAGACTTAAAATTGTAAAATAATTATTTTATTTATGTGTTCCTTAAAGGGTTTTCTTTTTAGGAAAAGGTATGGTTATTATCTTAAACAGTGGTTCTCAGCAAGAAGTGATTTTGCTTCTTTGGGATCAGTAGGTAATAGCTGGAGACGCTTGGTTATCACAGTTTGGGGAAGGACGTTCTACTGGTATCTGGTGGATAGAGACAGGGATGCTGCCGAACATCCTACAGTGCATGAGATACCTTCATTTTTCTCCCTCATCTCCTGATAACAAAAATTATTGGGTTCAAAATGCCAGCACTGCTGAGGTTGAAAACCCCTGTTCTTGAAATGTACAACAGAAAACGTGTTTTAAATTACTCTTCTGTTCAGTCATGGAATTGAGACTGGATCACTTCTTGGGAATAATGCAGATCCATTTGTATCTTTACTTTCCATCTTTCCATTCCAAAGCTGTTGATTAGTTTTAGACATTGATCATCTTTTTGAATACTATTTATTTATTTATTTATTTATTTATTTTGTGGCACCGGGGATTGAACTCACGAACTCGCGCCTGCCAGGGAGGTGCTTAAACCACTGAGCCAAATTCCCAGCCCTTGATCATCTTTTTATAGCTAAATTCAGGTACCTGGATCCTGTCTTTAGCAACCAAAAATGAGTTAGAAAATTGACAGCCATTTGGTGAGTGTCAGCTAGATACCTCTTTCTGTTGAAATATTAGTCTTTGTAATTCATTTTAAAATTTCAGCAGTTGTGAAATCAACTATTAAGGTCTATTAGGCTGGTTGACATAATTTTTCGAGAATATATCCATCTGAAAAGTATTACTTTAGAATGTATTTCTCTTAAAAATATTTCTTAGTGTCTTTTTCGTCCTCTGAGTGTAAGAATAGCAGCTGGTTATTCCATTTACTGAATTAGTTTTTATTTGCTTTCTTTCTACTCTTTGTTTCTAGTATCATCTTTTTAGAATAATTCTTAATGGTATTTTTCCCCTCAGCAAGTTTTCATGGAGAATATTTTGTTAGAAGTAGCTACTACTTTTGTTTTAGAACCTGTATTTATACATTTAAGTTTTGTTTAATGTCGGGAGTGTAAACTTAAGTACAGTAAATTGGTATATGCTTTGAACCTTCAGTGGACTATTCCAGTTTATAAAATTCTAAAAACTTCTATAATACTAAAATGATTTAAAATGGTATCCTTGCTTTGTGTGTTTTTGTCTCATTTTAGGTTTGCATATCATCTGAGACAGTGGCAAATTGAAGGCACTGGTATTAGTAGTCATTTGAAAGCCCTGAGTGACAAACAGTCTTTGCCCCTAAGAGTTGTATGCCAGCCAGCTGGTCTTCCTGATAAGGTATTATACAATTTTGATTTTCCAAATTGATAACATTTCTCAGTACAGATATCTGGTTTTTAAAAATTGGTTCATCTCATATTTCAGATGACTATTGAAATGTACCCTAGTGACCAGGTAGCAGATCTTAGGGCGGAAGTAACTCATTGGTATGAAAATTTACAGAAAGAACAAATAAATCAGCAAGCTCAGCTTCAGGAGTTTGGCCAAAGCAACAGAAAGGGAGAGTTTCCTGGTAAGTCAAAAAGTTAAAAAAATTTTTTTTTCTTTTTAAATAGTATTGTATAGCAACTGTCTTAGTCCATTTAGTGTTATTGTAATTGTATCCCTCAGACTGGTAGTTATCAAAAAAAAATTATATAGTGAGAAATTTATTTCTCATGGTTATGGATGTTGGAAAGTACAAGATCAGTACTTTTGCATCTGGTGAGGGCTGGTCGCTGCTTCAAAGATGATCCCTTGAATGTTGCTCCCTCATGGCACAGGATATGGAAAGTCAAAAAAAATTTTCTCTGTGAAATTCTTTTATGCAGGCATTAATCTATTCATGAGAGTATAGTCCTCGTGACCTTAAAGCACTTTGCAAGAAGCTCTTCCTCCCAACATTGTTTCATTCTTTCAGTTGAGTTTCAACAAGAATCTTTGCTGGGAATCAGAATATCAAAACCACGCAATCAATATTAAACCTTTACATGGAAGGGTACCCAATTATATTCCCTTTCTCTTGATACTGTTGATTCCAGGTTTTAAAAAATTAGCAAATTTTTTTTGCAAACACTTTGTTTCTCAAAAAAAAATTCTATTTAATTCATTTATATAACCATAAAAAAACTTTTGAAGCTGGCCATGGTGACCTGTAATCCTAGTGCTCTGGGAGGCTGAGCCAGGAGCATTGCAAAATTGAGGTCAACCTGGTCAATTTAACAACTTAATGAGACCTTCTCTCAAAAAGTAAAAATGGGAAAAAAATAAAAAATAAAAAAGGGTTTGAGATGTGGTTCAGTGTGAAGGCTTTGGGCCTGGGTTCAGTGCCCATCAACACGGAAAGAAGCAAAAAACACTTTTGTGAATTTATTTGATAAGCGTTTTGAGAATTACTGATAAATTCAAGTTGCCATTATACTACTTATCATTTTATCTAATAAAAATTTTTCTGCCACTTACTAAGGTTTTTTTGAGACAAGATATCACTGTGTATCCAGCCTGGCCTCAAACTCATTATGAGTTATCCAGCCTGGCCTCAAACTCACACAAGTGTGTGTGCGTGTGTGTGTGCGTGTGTGTATATATGTATATGTATATGTTAGTTGTTGTTGGCTTTTTGTTTTTGAGACAAGATATTGTTATGCAGTTCAGACTGGCCTTGAACTCACTATGTAGCTGTGGTTGACCTGAAACTCGTGGAAATTCTCCTGCCTCAGCCTTCCAAATGCTGGGATTACAGGCATGCACCACCACACCTGGCTTGCTTGCTTGCTTTCTTTCTTTCTTTCTTTCTTTCTTTCTTTCTTTATTTATTTATTGTGGCACCGTGGATCAAACTTGCAACCTCACACCTGCCAGACAGGCGCTTAAGCTACTGAGCCAAACTCACAGCCCTAGGTTTTTTGAGGCAGGTTCGCACTGTGTAGCTCAGGCTGGCTTTGCACTTGCGTTGTGTCCAAACCGGCCTCCAACTCACAATGCTCCTCCTACCTCAGCCTCCCGAGTGCTGAGATTAAAGGTGTGTGCCCCCAGGCCCAGCCCTGGCTGTGTTTTTAAAAGCTGCTAAAAGCTTACTGGGGATTGAGCCCATGGCCTTCTCACTGTTCCAACTCCAACCTGCCTGCTCACCCTCCTTGCCTGCCTCCCTTGCTTCCTCCCTCCCTCCTTCCTCCCATTCTTTTTAAGACAGGGTCTCCCTGAATTGTTCAGGCTGGCCTCGAACTTGTGATCTTCCTGATTTAGCCTCTAGAGAACTGGGATTATAGGCGCATATACCGCCTCTCCTACAAAGTGTCCAATCTTTCTGTCTGTCTGTCTCTGTCTCTGTCTCTCTAGTATTTACCTTAAATGAAATTTTTTTTTTTTTTCCTAAAGAGGCTAGAACCCTTAACCTCATGGGGGCTAGGTAAGCACTTTACCACTGGGCTACATACCCAGCCCCTTTATTTTGAGTATGTGCTGCTGAAGCGAGCACAGCCCTTTTTTGAGACAAGGTCTTGTTAAGATACCCAGGCTATCTGGATGTGGTGGCACACGCCTGCAATGCCAGCACTTGGGAGGCTGAGATAGGAGGATTGCCATGAGTTTGCGGAATGGAGAAAAAAAAGAATCAGGATACAACATATACAAGTACAAATTCTCTATGATGAATGTGATCATTATGTATACCTAGAATGTATCAATATATTTAATTAGTAAAATGATAAATTTGGGATCTTTCAACCTCAGCCTTACAAATAGCTGGGATTATAGGTGTGCATCACCACACCTGGCATGAAGTTTTTTTCTTGAATAATTAAAATATTTGGTAGAGAATAATAAATGTAGAAAAATCTCCCTCTTACCTCTATTTCTAAGCTACCTATTTTTCTTTGCCTGATACGCAGTGTTACTTATTTATGTCAATATATATGTAAACTATACGTGGTACCCATTCGATTTATCCTCTTTGTAGATTTATCCTCTTTGCAGTGCTTAATGTTATCATAGAAAAACAGCATGTTTGGAAAGTTATCTGATTCTTTTTGAGATCTGTGTTTTCTATTGTATGGCAGGATCATGATATATTTTTCCTGTTCTCTATTAGTGGACATTTGAGTGGTTTCCATTGTTACAAATTGCTGCTACAAATAATGCAGAGCATATCCTCGTATGTACGTTATTTCGTATGTATTGATAAGGTATATAGGTATGAAATTGCCAGGTCAAAAGACACCTGCTATTGTTAGTTTGAAATGTGTGAAATGAAAAATGTCCTCTGCTAACTGAAAAAGGGCATGAAATGGGAATGTCAGTAGGCCCTAGAAAAGACAAGTAAGAATCTGGGCCAGGTTCATTCCTAGAGTAAAAGGATGAATGTCTCCAAGTCTGGTGCACAGCAGTTATAGTCCATTGATGAGTTTGTAACTAAATGCTGTTAGGAAATAGGGTCTTGTTGAAAAGAAGCATGATAATGGGAGTGTGCTTTTGGAGAGTGTCTCTCTCCTTGGATTCTCCTTTCTCCCTATTCTGACTGTCAGAGGGTGAGCGGTTTTCCTCTGTACTGCCCTTCCACCATGCTGTTTCTTCCTTGATACCAGGTAACCATGTACTGAATCCTCTAAAACCATGAGCCAAAATAAACCTGTTTTCCTTTAAGATATGAATATTGAATATTTTGTCCCAGTGATGGGACAGTGACTAATATATACAAGCATTATTTTTCTTCTGATTTGGTAGTATACAAAATGATTTGAGGAAATACATACTGTATAATTTCTATAAGAGAGAACTCAATTTTAATTAGTAATATGTTGATGAGTAGGAAACTAAAGAAATCAAGTGTTCATGGGATTTAAAAAATTATAGCAATCTTAATGTGATATATATGAGAATAAAACTAAGTGCATAGTGTGTCTGTTTCTTTAATACTGCAGAGTTGTTACCGAGTGTGGTGGCACATGCCTGTAATCCCCCGCATTCAGGAGGCTGAAATAGGAGGGTTGCCGAGTTTGAGTCCAGCCTAGGCTACATATTGAGTTCAAAGCCAGCCTGAACTACTTTAGTGAGACCCTGTTTCAAGAAACCACAGGAGAGATGTCAAATTTATTTTTCAATGTGTTTTACCTAAGATTTGAGTAGAATTTTTAAGATTTGGTGAAATTATGATGAATTATCTGTACGAATAAATTAAGTAATATTAGAAGTTCTGGGAGGAAAACCAAAAAAGATAATAGCTGAGCTTCTGTGCTAGTTATTAAACATTTTAAACTATAGTAATACAGTTTTGATGAAGGAATTATTAAATAATACAGAATGAATAACTGAGAAACAGGCAAAGTATATTAATATATGACTTGTTCAACTTGGAAGAAACCTGTTTTTCTCTTTAAAATATGTTTGATCTGTAGTATCTATATTAATAAAGAAAAATCAGAGCATCCACACGAATATATGGGATTAAATATTTAACAATCCATTGTAAGGGCCAATTTCTAGGCTTTACATTAGAAATAATGAGACAGAAAAAATCAAGAGATTTAGCTACACAGAATTATACTTAGGGCAAATTAGCAATATGAATTTTAATGAGAAAAACTATTTTCCATTTCTGTTTGAAATATTTTCTTGCAGAATTTTCTGATTTGTATGAAAAGGTTATTTTAAAATGTTTTGTGTCATTGTGGAAAGTATTTGTCCTGCCTCACTTATTCTTGCAAACAGTTGTTTTGTGTTCGTCCAGAGAATTTTTGTACAGTAACTTAATAAAATTCAGCAGTTTTTTTTTTACGTACTGGGGATTGATCCTAGAACCTTTTAGTGAACTGCATGTCCAGCACTTTTAAAAATTTTTAGTTTTTAAGGTAGAGTCTTGCTAAGTTATCCAGGATGGCATCAAGCTTAAAAACCTCCTGTTTTTTTCTCCTGAATAGCTAGGATTATAAGCAAGCATCACTATGCCTGGCTACAATAGGTCTCCACCCCTTTTCTTTTTTCTTTTTACGTACTGGACATTAAACTCGGGAACTGTAATACTTATCTATAGCCTCACCTTTTTTTTATTTTTTATTTTTTATTTATTTATTTTTTTTGAGACAGAGTCTCCCTTAGTCTCTTAAGTTACCCAGGCTAGACTTGAACTTGTGATTCTCCTGCCTCAGCCTCACAGAGTCCTGAGATTACTGTTGTTGTGCCATCATGTCCAGCTAATGTTTTTAAAGTTTAAATTGTTCAGCAGGTATTTCATGACTTTGCTACTGTTTTAAGCAGTTCCTTTGAAAATTCATGCATTGTACAATAATTAATTTGTATATCTACCTTGTTGTAGTACCTGGAATACATGTGTAAACGTACAATTTCTACCCTCGTGGAACTCAGAGAATTTTTATTATTTTTTTATTTTATTTATTTATTTATTTATTTATTTATTTATTTTTGAGGAGCAATAGCTATATGATGCCAGGTGCAAATAAGTGCTTTAAAGAAAGATAGAGTGAAGCATTAATAGTGAAATGAGACTTTATACACTGAGTGACTAGGAAGAACCCCCTGTTGGATGAAATACTTGAAGGGAATGATTGAATTCCTAGAGGACTGCTTCCTAGTTCTATAGATGGAACTGTGCTTTGGTGAAAGGGATGAGAGGCATATCTGAAGCATAGTGAGGCAAGAAAGTTGTTGGGAAATGAAGTTAAAGGTAAAGGCACCCAAAAGGTTATAAATTCTACCAAAAAACTGCCTATATCTATTGAGTTCATTTAAATAAACTATTCTATTGAATAAATTAATTGCAAAAACTAACAGATCTGAAAGGTCTTCAGCTGATTTTCCCCACCTTGAGATTTTTACTTTTTACCCCACAGGGACTGAGTTGGATAATAATGGGAGAGAGAGGGAGAACTCAGTTATTGTCAGTATTTCCTAGTTTTTTTGTACAGTGAAATCAGTAAGGAATCTGATTGTTCTGCATGTATTGCTAAGCGAAATGCAATAGGTTCCCAGAAAGATCCTTGTAGTGTTTTTTACTCAAAACATTTTTCATATTGTTATTAAAGAAGTAAGAATTACTTGAGTTAGACTGTTGTCTTGTACTTTTTACTGTGTAAGGGTAACTTCACCAGTGCAAAACGTACAGGAAGTATGGCTTAATACTGCCTCCACTTTTTTCAAAATAATATTTAAGGTTACTATTATAGTACACTTAATTGTTATACATATGTATTTCTGTCAACAAATAAAAAATTTGCTTCTATTTTCTGCTGTTTTTAAGGTGGCCTCATGGGACCTGTCAGGATGATTTCATCTGGACATGAATTAACAACAGATTATGATGAAAAAGCACTTCATGAACTTGGTTTTAAGGATATGCAGGTAAATATACAAATTATGGATTAGATGTTAAATGTCAGTAGTTGAAGGTCAAGGTATTGGGGTTTTTATTCTTGTCATTGTTTTGTGTTTTTGCGGGGGGGGGTGATTTTTTTTGGTTGGTTTTGTTTTTTGAGGCAGTGTCTTACTACATAATTCAGGCTGACCTTGAATTTGCTTATGTAGCTCAGGTTGGCCTTAAATTCACAACAGTTCTCATGCCTCGTTCTTCCAAGTGCTGGGATTACAAATGTAAACTACCATACTCAATGAAGGTCTAGTTTAAAAACAGTTCTTAATGTTTTTGTTAAAATTGTTCTTAAAAGTTATTTTATACTGTGTGTTTATTATATTTTTAAGCCAAAAACGTAATATTTTCCTATTTCTCCTGTTTTTGTAGATGGTGTTTGTGTCTTTGGGTGCACCAAGGAGAGAACGGAAAGGGGAAGGTGTTCAGCTGCCTGCATCTTGCCTTCCACCCCCTCAGAAGGACAATATTCCAATGCTTTTGCTTTTACAAGAACCTCATTTAACTACTCTTTTTGATTTATTAGAAATGCTTGCGTCCTTTAAACCACCCTCAGGAAAAGTAGCAGTGGACGACAGTGAGGTAACTATACCAGATTTCAATTCTATAAATTTTGTTTCATCTTTTTGTTGAGAGGAAAATATTTTTCTCAGTAATTTCTTAAAGAGCAGTAAAACCTAGTAACCTATTTGTTAACTTTTTAAGTTAGGTTTGGACCTCAGAGAAGAGGCTGGTCTAGACAAGTACACTTGTGGGTTATCAGTATAAAGATTGTACTTAAAGTTAAAATTGTGTATGAGATCACATAACAGTTATTTTTAATCCCCTGAATTTTTAAATGCTTTTTAAAATGACAGCCTAAGACCTTGTTTGTTTATGTATCTTAACCAATAGATCACTATCTTGAGATTGAATGGCAGCTAAAATTGTAATGCATCCAGTGGTTTTTCTTGTTAGGCTACTGTTAGTGTATTTGTTTGCTCATTTGCTCTTCTCCAAGAATATTCAGTGACTTCTTCCTGTATTTTTATGTGTTTGATAATAGTGCTCTTGGGCCCTCTAATCCCTGTGCCTTATTTTTCTCGTGACACAATCTTAAGAAATCTCCCTTTTGTTTAAGTAGAAATATGTATGACAAATATGCACTAGTAAAAAAAGGTTAAAGAAAAATGAATAAGTGATGCTCATGAATTAACATTTCTTCACCTCTTTTACTTCATGCCATAAATATTTACTGACCTTTTAATTCATATCAATACTGTTTTGATGATTTAAAGAGTAGTAAGGTAAGAGAATCCCTCAGTTCTCCAGGAGAACTGTTATATGCAGTGTGTTAAGGGAACAAAGGGGAAGGAACAAAAATCTTCATGTTTCCAAAAGGGAAGTTTTTTAAAATTGGGTATAGATGCACCTTGTTAGGAGTCAAGAAAGACATCATAGATTGACAGAAGAATGAATGACATATATGAAAAATTAGGAATCGGAGTATAGAATAATTCAGATACGGTGCTAAAAAGGAGATTATAGTTTTTACAACAAAGACATGATTTTTATTCATTGTAACATCAGTATCATCGTGACATAAGCAAAAGTATGAGTTTTAAACTTTCAGGAACAAAATTTAGGTGTTACTGTGGAAAATGCTTTAGGAAAACAACATCAGAGGATAAAGGATCAATCAGTATGCTATTATATTACACTTAGTATAGTTTAAATCCAAGGGGAAACATTTCATTGATTTAATAGATGTTTAAACTTGTTTGTGCAGTGTACTGTGCTGTAATTGATATGGGGACTCCTCATTGAATAGACTAGTACATCCCTGACCAGAGTTACCAAAGAGTAAAAATAAAAGACCTTTACTGTTATGTCCGATATTACAGGAATTTGTCACAACAGAATCTAATTATACACACTTGTAAGTTTTTTTTTTCCTTCAAATCCTGTTTTTGCAAAAAGTCTTTAACTGTTCTTTTAAGAATTGGGTGTTAACAAAAGAATAAATTCCATATTGTGGGGATTTCAGTTACAACAGAATCTAGTTATACAAACTTGGAAGTGTTTTTTCCCTTCAAATCCTGTTTTTGTAAAAAGCCTTTAACTGTTCTTTTTAGAATTGGGTGTTAACAAAAGAATAAATTCTATGCCATTTTCACCAAATAGAAATACTCTCTCGGGTTGTTTCAGTTTCTTCATCAGGGTTGTGAAAGACCAAATTTACCTTGAAATTCCAATCTAAATTCCTTTGGCTGCGAACTACTGTAGAGTCAGCCCTCTGTATCCATCGGTTCTGCATTTGTGAACTCAGCCAGCAAAAGAAAAATATTTAGAAAACAAATGTAATTGTACTAACACATATAGACTTTTTTCTGGTCATCGTTCCCCCCACCCTATATAGTGTTGTCTATTTACATAGCGCTTTTTTTTTTTTTTTTTTGGTACCGCAAATCGAACTCACAACCTTGCAGTTGCCAAGCAGGTGCTGTGCCACTTAGCTATATCCCTGGCCCACATTTAAATTGTATTGGGTAGTGTAAATATTGAGATGATTTAGAATACATGTAAGGATGTGCACAGATTCTATGCAATGTTATTTTATATAAGGGACTTGAGTATACACAAAGTTTGGTGTCCAGGGAAGGGGGTGTACAGAGTTGGCGATGTTCTGGAACCAGTCCCCTACCATCCCTCAGATACTGAGGGATCATTGTCAACTAGCTGTGGTATAAAAGAACTAACCTGCTTTTTATAGACTTGGAGAATATTCTGTTGCCATCTCAGTATGTCAAGGAATCATTATGATAGCAAAAACAGGCATTTTGTTTTGGTTTAGTTTGGTTTGGTTTGGGTTTTTCTGGGGTCTTTTTTGAGGCAGGGTTTCACTATCTGGTTCAGGCTGGTCTTAAATTCACTTTGTATGTTGCCCACGCTGGCCTGGAATTCACGGTGATCCTCCTGCCTCAATCTCCAAGTGCTGGAATTACAGGTGTGGGCCACTCCGCTTGGCTTTAAAATAGTTTTAATATAATAAAAAGAGTCATACTCTGGAAAATGACATAGTTGTAACTTTTATCCATTGCTGTTTATTATCTCTTGGGGTGATATTTTAATTGCAAAAGTAACTCAAAATGTTCTTATGTCTTACACCTTTCTGAAACATCATTTAGTTTATTACTGTGTTAGCATAGATTAAGCTAAGATTAAGCAACTGATGATGACAAAAATAGATTAATAAAAGTAATTTGCTTTTTCTCTTAATCTTTGTTCATCTGAGATTGAAAATTGAAGGATAGATTAACGAAATAAGAGAAATGGTTGTCTGTGTTCTTTTCCCAAGTGGAAGGTCAAGGATTTAATCCAGCAAGTCTTTGTTGTACCTGGAACAGTGACCTGCCAAAATGATACAGATGTTAGTCTTAGAATTTACAGTGGTACCATGGTTCACAAACTTCATTTATTCTACGATTTTGGAAAAGATGGCTGTGTTTGTGTTTGTATGCTAAAGATGATCATTGTCATGTTTGTCACCTAGTGCAGAGTTGGCAGACAAAAACAAAATTTTTAAAATGGAAACCAAATTGTTTGCAAACAAAAGCATTGGTGAACCAAGGTACCACTGTATTTGAATGGGTTGAGGAAATAGTTTCACTTCCATTAGAAATTTCCCAGCTAGGCCTCTCTGTAAATATTAAGATGACTTTGATTTAATACCAAGTATCATCAGAAAAGAAAAGAAAGACAAGTGTCTTGGTTACTTTTTACTCGTTGCTGAGACAAAACACCTGACACCCAAAATTAAGGAAGGAAAGGTTTATTTAGCTTACAGTTTTTGGAGGTTTCAGTCCGCAATCAGCTGGCTCCAAGGCAGGGTGGCATGGCACAGGAACAACACTTCAAGGCAGCAGCCGAGCAAAAGCAGCCACAGTAAAAGGGGGGAGAAGAGCAAGCCTCTTCTCCTCCTTTATATAGTACACAGGACACACCCCCCCCCAGGGTGGGTGTAGCATCCACAAACATCCTTGCCTTCCTTTGCACAGGATGAGGATGTTTACAAAGTAAGACCCCTGACTCCCTCCTGAGTCTCTCAGTTAAACTTTTGACCTTCTCAAATTGACACAATGGCCAGGTAACTGTTTGTGCTCTATACCCCAGGATGTAGAGCTGCTGCCTTACTTAATTAAGCTTCTAGACTTCTCAAGTTGACACAATGTATAAACCATAGCAACAAGTTTCCAGAAAAATAATTAGAAGTTGAAAAAAAATGGCAATTTTTACATAACATTTTTTAAAAATGCATTTTACTTACCAGGTAACAAATATTTTATTTTCTACTTTTACAAAAGTGTAGAAAATTAGCAAATTAATAATTTTTATAAAGAAGTTTTTTGTTTTTTAATCTGTCTTGCTAAAGCAACTTCTTATTTGTCTAGAGCTTAAGATGTGAAGAACTCCATCTTCATGCAGAAAATCTGTCTAGGCGTGTCTGGGAACTGCTGATGCTTCTTCCTACATGTCCTAACATGTTGATGGCATTCCAGAATATCTCAGATGAACAGGTGAGCCTGCAGTATTTTACTACCCTGGAGGATGTCACTGATTTACATTCCTTCTCCCAATATATGCATTCACCAGTTAACTCATACCCATAGTAAATTTGAATGTAATTTTTGCGTATTCAGTAGGCAAAAAGTATCAGTTCATTTCATTGTACTTTTTTTTCCTCGCCCCTTCCAGCACCCAGTTCACTACACATTTACTTAGTGAGATTTTTCTAAATTGTCTTTAGAAAATAAAGATTTGCCTTTGTTATTTGAGTTTTTAAATTTATTACTGTACACTTTGAATACTGCTTTGATTTGGGTTTTTTTTTTTTCATTTTTTTTGAGACAGAATCTCAGCATCTACATCAGGGTGTCCTTGAACATACAGTGTAGTTTAGGCTGACCTCAAACTCAGGGCAAAGCCAGGCATGGTGGCGCACGCCTTTAATCCCAGCACTCGGGAGGCTGAGGTAGGAGGAGTGTTGTGCGTTTGAGGCTGGCTTGGGCTTCAACACAAGCACAAGGCCGGCCTGAGCTACGTGGTGTGACCCTGCCTCAAAATAAAAACTAGGGCCGGGCGTTTGGCTTAGTGGCTTAAGCGCCTGTTTGGCAGGTGAGACGTGAGTTTGATCCCCGGTGCCGCAAAAAAAAAAAAAAAAAAAAAAAAAAAAAAAAAAAAAAAAAAAAAAAAAAAAAAAAAAAACAACTCAGGGCAGTCCTTCTGACTCAGTCTCCAGAGTGCTGGGATTACAAGTGTGTGCTACCATGCCCAACTATTGATGCCTTGTTTTTGATGACACAAAGTAGTGTTTTAAAAAGATAATTATGCCAGGCATGGTGGTACTCACTTGTAATCCTAGCACTTGGAAGGCTGAGCCAGAAGGATTTGGTGTATGTACTGAGTTCAAGCACAGCCAGAACTACATAATGAGACCCTGTTTCAATACCCTTCTCACCCCAAGAAAAAAGGAAAAGAAAATGCATTAAGGTAAAATGATATGCATCAGTGCTTATTTTTGATGCCTATAGAAGTCAACCAATGTAATTAGGGGAAAATGGAACCAAGAAATTTAGTATGTGTTTAGTAATTTTACCAGATATATTACTTAACTTATTGGGTCAGGTATCTTTCTAAAGATACCTTTAAATTAAAGATTATTTGTAAAAACTAAATAATAAGTGATTTCTTTCAGGCGTGGTGGTGTGTGTCTATAATCCCAGCACTCAGGAGACTGAGGTAGAAGGTTTGCCTTAAATTCAAGACCAGTTTGGGCTACACAGAAGAGACCATATCTCTAAAAACCAAAAAAAAAAAAAAACCCAAAAACAAAAAATGTGATTTCTTATTGGAGCTCTTCAAAAAGATTCCTGTGTAATGAATGAAAAAACAAATGTCTTAATATTAGACTACTTAGTGTTATCCATAATGTGAGACACTATCATGACATTTCAAATGTCTTATCTGTCAGATCATTTGGATATGAAAAAGATAGGCTCTTAAAAATGGGGAATATCAGGTATGGTGTCACGCACCTGTAATCCCAGCACTCTGAAGGCTGAGGCAGGAGGTTCGCCCCCCACAAGTTTGAGGCTAGCCTGAACTGCACAGTAAAACTGTGTCTCAAAAAAACCATGAAAAGGCAAAAAGAAAATGGAGAATGATGGCTCACTGTAGCTCCAGTAATAACATTTCAAAAATGTATGTTAAATGTGAGTAACATTATTTTATAGAGTGAAAGTAGGACACAGCAGTGGTTCGAAATTAGTATTTTCCTACACTGCTGATTGTATTTATTGGTTTTGAGGTTTTGTTTTTGGTTTGTTTTTAGTTGTTGTTGTTTTGTCTTTTTCAGGCAGGTTCTTGCTATGTAGTTCAGGCTGGCCTTGAACTCACTTTGTAGCCCAGGCTGGCCTCAAACTCACAGCAATCTCCCTGCCTCAGCCTCCTGAGGGCTGGGATTACAGGCATTCACCACCACACCCAGCTTGGTTTTGTTTTAATGTAATGAGTAACTGATGTTTTAAGCATGGTGATTGTATCAATTATATAATTGATCTTCCTATATATGAATATATTACTAAATATATGTAATATATGTGTTTTTATACATTGTTGGTTTCTGTAGTTTTAGGCGTTCTGTTAGGAATTGGTCTTAAGCTTATATTTTTCTTTTTTCAATTTAAGAGTAATGATGGACTTAATTGGAAGGAGCTTCTCAAAATCAAGAGTGCACATAAACTGTTATATGCTCTAGAAATTATTGAAGCACTGGGAAAGCCTAACAGAAGAATAAGGAGAGAGTCAACGGTAATTGTGATTCCATTATTTTCCTTGAATGTTTATATTTTCTCTGGAGCAAAATTCTTGAATATATTTTTTCCATTGTGGGATTATCCTTCTACCATCTCTCTAATTTTTTATTTTTCTCCCTTTCTCACAGGGAAGTTATAGTGACCTTTATCCAGATTCAGATGATTCCAGTGAGGATCAAGTGGAAAATAGTAAAAATTCCTGGAGCTGCAAGGTTTGGTCATAAGTATTTTATAATTTATTGATAAAAAGAATTTGTGGCTGATGATTCAGCTCAGTGGCACAGTGCCTGCCTGGCAAGCACAAGGTCTTAAATTTAATTCCTGGTACCAAAAATTACGAACAACAATGACCAAAAAAAAGAAAAAAATTGTGGCTGGGTGTGGTGGTACACGTCTGTAATCCCAGCACTTGGAAAGTTGAGGTAGGAGGAATGCCGTGAGTTCAGGGCCAGCCTGAAATACATAGTGAGAACCTGTCTCAAAAAACAAAAGGTGGTCATTTCCCCTTGTTGCTGAGAGAAATACTGAACACCTAAAGTTAAAGGGGGAGAGGTTTATTTAACTCGCAGTTTGTAGAGGTTTCAGTCCATAATCAGCTAGCTCCTAGGGAGGGTAGCACATGGAGCAGGGCAACAGTTCATGGTGGTTGAAGACAGCAAAAGCAAGTAAGGAAGGAAGAGAAAGACGAGCCTCTTTCTGTCCCTTATATTGTATCCAGTCTACCAGGATTAGTGCAGTCTCATTCCAGTTAGTGGACTGATCTAGCAATCACACATAACTTTTTTTTTTTTTTTTTTCTTTTTGGTACTGGGGGTCAAACTCACAACCTCGTGCCTGCCAGGCAGGTGATTACACCACTAAGCTAAATCCCCAGCCCTATTTTTTGAGTCAAGATCTCATTGTGCAGTTCAGGCTGGCCTTGAACTCACTTTGGAGCCCAGACTGGTCCCAAACTCATAATGATCCTCCTGCATCAGCCTCTCGAGTGCTGGGATTAAAGGCGTGCACCACCACACCCAGCCAGTCGCACACTCTTAATGGCAGCATTGCACTATAAATCAATCACACACTCTAGATTCAGCCTCTGAAAAACTCCTATGACCATGCGATGCTTTAGGAGGACATCTAGACACAAACCATAACACATACATTTTTGGAAAATTAGATTCTCTAAATGTTCATTATTTTTCAGACCTATTTACTTTTAAAACATAGTTTTACAATCTTACTTTACTATAAGTAATAATAAGATAAATTGAGATTAAGTGATTTCTTGTTGCTTGTATTTTTAATACTAACACCATGATTCCCTCTCCTCCAGCCCCACTTGACATACTGTTACGACATGCCAGTATTTAGTTTTAAATGTCTGATGGCATGGGCAGCTGTATTTATACTCTTTTATTTTTTATTTTTTAATTTTTTTTTTGTCTTCTTGAGACAAGGTCTCAATGTGCAGTTCAGGCTGCCTTGGGCTCAGTTTGTAGCCCAGGTTGGTCTTGAACTCACAGCAATCCTCCTGCCTCAGCCTCCCAAGTGCTGGGATTACAGGCGTGTGCCACCATTCCCCTTTTTTTAATAGTCTTTTAGAAGTATCTTTTTAACAAGATTATTATTTATCTGCTTTTCTCTTAACATTCTTAAAATTGCTTACAGTTTGTTGCTGCTGGAGGGCTTCAACAGTTACTCGAAATTTTTAATTCTGGAATTCTAGAACCTAAAGAACAGGAATCATGGGCTGTGGTAAGTGAAAAGTGACTTTTAATTAGTTGGCATACTTGTGTCATTTGAAACACTTCCATTTCCATCAGCAAATGTAGCTTTTGTTACATATTTCATTATGATAAAGGAGTGTGGCACATAGTAGAAATTTTTTAGAACACAGTTTGATAAATTCTTGAACAACTGCTCTCTGTGTCAATTGTGTTAAAAATTCTTTTATTTGTGATACTGTGGATTGAACTCAAAGAGCACTGAGCCATGTCCCCTGTTCTTATTATATGTATATATATGAGACAGACAGTGTCTCATGTTGTAGCCCAAGATGACCTCCAACTCTTAAACTTATTTTCTTGCTTATTTATTTGTTTGTTTATTTTTTGGTACTAGGAATTGAACTCTCACTTTGTCAGTTTGGCGCTTGAGCTGCTGAGCTATATTCCCAGTCCCTGACCTCCAACTCTTGATCCTTCTGCCTTAGTCTCCCACATGTTGGAATTTATAAGTCTGAACTACCACAACCTATTTTGTTAAAAATTCTTAGGTGCTAAATTTTCGTTTAATATTTTGGATTTCTCATATTAGAGAAATCATGTGTTAAGCTTGTGTGTTTGATTTATTTCAGCTAACATATGGTCTGAATGTGCATCCATTTTCCTTCAAAGAAGTCAAGTTTATCCCTTTTTATGGCAGAGTAATTCTTCATTGTCTATAAATACAACATTTTACTTATTGATTCATCTATTGATGGGCGTGTAGGTTGCTTCCAAGATTTAGCTATTAGCTGTTCTGCTATAAACATGAATATATATGCACCACTGTAATATATTGTCTCCAAAGAGCTCAGTTGAATGGAATTTCTGTTTTTAGTTTTTTGAGGTATTTTCATACTGAATTCCATAGTTGTTGCAGTACTTTTCTTTCCTAGCAGAAATGTGTAAGGATTCCTTTTTTGCTGCAACCTTACTACCATTTGTTATCACTTGATTTCTTTGTGATGTTAATTGTAAAAATTAATTACTTTGAACTTTGACTAATTTATAAATGTGTCCCTTATGTCGATTAAAGTATAAATTAGTATATATATGTTCTGTTTTGTTGCTGTTTAAAAAAAATTGGTTTACATCTCAAACTGCCTGAAAGGTTTTTTCTGTTCCATTCTGTTTTGACCATTTCTTCTTTGATAAACAGTAACAGCAAAAAAATTTTGTAAACCATTATGAGTGATCTTCAGTGGGATATAGAACTCATCATGAGGAAACCTTTGAAATTTTTACAGCAATTATTGTTGGAATTCTCTGTGTGTGTGTGTGTGTGTATGTATGTCATTTCTTGAGAGGCAACAATACCAGGTCATTGCATAGAATGAACAGAAAAAGCTCTTATTTTTTGCTGCTTCAAATACCCATGTAACATATTGTTTTGAAAGGGCTGAGGATATACCTCAGTGGCATAAATGGCTGCCTGTCATGTACAAGGTCGTGAGTTCGATTGCTGGCACCAAAAAACATAGATTATATATATATATATATGTACATATATAGATAGATAGATGGATAGATATTGTCTTGGAATAGAGATCATACTAGATATTATGTCTATAGGAGATACTACACTTGATCTTAGCCAAAGAAACCAACAAGTGATGCTGTGGCATTTTTTAAAAAAGTAATTGACCAAAGTATTGATTCTCAAAAGAAAAAATGGAGACTTTATCACTATTAATTTGAAGTACTTCCATTTTCAGTGTATTAGGAAAATCAAGTTGCTTGTACAATTTTACATGTTGATCTGTAAAACTTTGCAGTCCACGTTTTTTTTTCTTTTTTCTTTTTCTTTTTTTTTTTTTGTTTGCAGCACTGGGGATTGAACTCACAACCTCTTGCCTGTCAGACAGGCACTTAAGTCACTGAGCCAAACTCCCAGCCCTTTTCTTTTCTTTTTTTTTTGTGTCATCGGGGATCGAACTCACAACCTCGCACCTGCCAGGGCAGGCGCTTAAGCCACTGAGCCAAACTCCCGGCTGCAGTCCAGGATTGAACTAAATATAAAGGAGATCACCATTATCAAATATTCCATTCAAGTGTTAATTTCTTAGTATTTGATTTTTAGAATTATCTTGAAATATAAGAGTTCTGCATTAACAGTTTGCTACCAAACCATTTAGAAGCCAGGTGTGGTGGAGCATGCCAGTAATCCCAGCACTGGAAAGGCTGTGGCAGGAAGACTGTCACAAGTTTGAGGGCAGCCTGAATTACAGAGCATGACTCTGTCTGAAAAGAAAAAAAATTTTTTTTTAAATTGCTCTCAGTGGTGGTGAACCTATGGCCCACTGGCCACAGCAGGTTGTTCATTATCACTGAAAGCTCTAAAAGTTTCAACATCACTGCTATGTACTAAGCCTTTCTTGATCTTACCACAACTGTTATGTGTTTTTTTTCTTGTTTTGAGATAGGGTCTTGCTATATAGTTTAGGCTGGCCTCGAACTCACAGTGATTCTCCTATCTCAGCTTTGAGTGCAGAGATTGCAAGGTGTATGGCACCACACACAGCTAGATTTCTGTTTACTGTATTTTACTGTAGTTATTTCTTGTTGTCCTGTTAATAACAAAATAATGAGGTGCCTTTTAGTTCTTCAGCAATGTGGAAGCATTTAACTAAAATCATTAATGAATAATTATGTGTCATTTATAGAAAGTTTATTTATAAGCTGCTCTAAGTTTACTTATGAATAAAGCTTTCATGTAATCATACACTAAAGGTTTTTCTCTTTGTTTCTTTTGAGATGATGGAAATTTTTGTTTTGTATACCCAAAGAAAAATCAGTTCATTTTTATATATGACATACCTGAAGTGCCACAAAGCATCTGTAAAATACAGATTGATTTCTGGTCAGCTGATACCCTATGTACCTTATGTTTATAATATATATCTCTTAGTATTTCTTAGTATTGTGCAGTACTTGTAGATTCAAGATCGTTCTTTTATTTTATTTTTTTTTTCCATATAGCTGCACCAGGGATCGAATCAAGATCGCTCTTATTAACCAATGGTTTTTCTTTTAAAATGAGTTTACATGAGGCACACATTAAGATTTCTTTACTTTGTGTGTGTTTGTGTCTGTGTGAGTGTACACATGCACAGTGCTGAGAATCAAATCCAGGGTCTTACAAATACTAGGCAAATTTTTTACATACCACTGAATTTCATCCCCAACAATAAATTTTGGTGGTATAATTGACATGCAGTAAAATTTGCCCTCTAATATGTGCAGTTCCATGTTTCTTAGTGTATTCACAAAATTTTAAAGCCATTTTCACTGTCTCATGTAGAACACTTTTTTTAGCACCTCAGAAAGAAACCACATGGGACTGGGGCTAGGACAGTGGTAGACTGCTTTTCCAGCACAAATGAGGCCCTGAGTTCAGCCTCCATACCACAAAAAACAAAAACCCAAACCATACCCAGTAGCAATTACTCCAGATGATTTGGCCTCCCAAACACTTGTCTGATCTACTTTCTGACTTTGACATTTCATATAAATGGTTCTACAAAATATTATTGGGCTTCCGGTGATTGTCTTGGTTACTTTTCTCTTGTTGCTGGGACAAAATACCTGACTCCCAAAATTAAGGAAAGAAAGATTGATTTAGCTTACAGTTTGTGGAGGTTTCGGTTCATAATCAGCTGACTCCAGTGCAGGGTGGCTTGGCACTGGGGCATCACTTCAGGACAGCAGAAGGTAGCAAAGCAACAAGAGTAAAAGGGGAGAAAAAACAGGCATCTTTTCCTTCCTTATATTGTACATAGGTCCCCCACCCATTCACCTCCAGCACCAGTGTACCACTCACAAAATCTCCTTGTCCTCCTCTTGCATAGGGTAAGGATGTTTACAAACGATGACCCTGGCTGTCCTCTGAGCCCCTTAGTTAAACTCCTATACTTCTCAAGTTGACACACTGTATCAACCATAACAGTCCACCCCTTGTCAACTTGGCAACCAGACACATTTCTTTAAATAAATTTCCAAATACAAAGACATGCTAATACTTGCGCTTAACATGTTGTGACTACCCAGCCTAACTGATGGAAATGGTATTATTTCCCTCTCCAGAACAGAAAATCAGGGCTGAGAATTTAGCTCAGTGACATAAATGCCTGCCTGGCAAGCGTGAGGCCGTGGTACCCCCTGCAAAAAAAAAAAAAAAAAAACAAAAAAGAAAGTTTTTCTTGGGTAGTGCTTACTCTTAGCATTTCACAACTTGAACATTATAACACAGCTTAACAATCCTTAAGAACCAGTGTTAAAGTCTACCAACATTATATTACATTAGACCCGTATTAGGGGAGAAATAATACAGTTACAATCCTTTGATCATGGGGTCGTAACTAGTATTTTATAACTACGTTTTTCAACTAGCCATTCTGCATTCTCTTGACTTTCAGCAAGCACCTCATCAGGTCTTGGTTCTTTCCATGGAGAAATGATCCATACCTTCATTCCTGAAGACTGGGCTTCTCAAGTTGACACAACATATCAAACATAACAGTGACTGACTTCTTTCATGTAGATATTTTCAATATCCATCCATGACAATGGCATGTATGTGCTCATAATTGTTGCCTTTGTATGAATATACTGCATTTTATTCACCAAATCAGAGGCATTTGAGTTGTTCCTCTTTAAAGCTATTGTCAACATTGGTGTTCATGAAAGTTTTTCTAGTTTTTGCACATACATGTAGGAGCGGCATTTTTCAACGTTTGTTACCTTGGTTTTTTTTTTTTTTTTTTAATAATCTAGGGTGGTCAGTTGTACAGTCTCTCATTGTGTTTGCTATTTATTTATTTACTTACTTATTTATTTATGATAGGGTCTCACTATGCAGTTTAGGCTGGCCTTGAACCCACTACAGAGCTTAGGCTGCCACATCTTCCCCAGTGTTAGGATTACAGGCATGTACCACCATGGCCCAGTTCATTGTGTTTTTTAAAATTTGCATTTTTTCCCTTTAGGTAGTACCATTTTTATCGATATACTTTAAATATACATAATAACATTCGTCACAGGGAAATTTGTACCTGTTTGTGATATATCTTGGTGCTGCTCTTTTTCCTCCTCCTCCTTCTTTTTCTCCTTCCTCCTCCTCTTCCTCCTCCTCCTCTTCTTCTTCCTCTTCGTTGTCGTCGTCTTTGTCGTCATCTTCGTCTTTGTCGTCATCTTCTTTGTCATCGTCGTCGTCTTTTTCTTTTTCTTTTTCTTTTTCTTTTTCTTTTTCTTTGGTACTGGGGATCAAACTCACAACCTCATGCCTGCCAGGCAGGTGCTTATGCCACTGAGCTAAATCCTCGGCCCTCCCCTCATTGTTTACAAAGCTTTGTTTCCATTTTTTTCTTCCCTTCTTTTTTATTCCTTGTCTCTTTATTACTTTTCTTCCCCCCCCATGTTCTTCCCATTTCCCAATATTTACTATACATTTTGAAACTTACACTTTCAGTTTCTTACACCAGAGAAATGATGTGTTATTTACACATGTGTGTCTCATTTATTTCACTTAAGAGTATGGTCTCAGGGTGCATCCATTTACCTAGAAATGTCTCAAATTTATCCTTCTTTATGACTGAGTACTATACTCCATTGTTTTTTAAAAAAACACCTCTTGAACAAAGAATCCATTTATTGATTGATGGGCATTTGGGCTGTTTCCACAATTTAGTTATAATTAACTCTGCCGCTACAAACATGGGTGTGCTTATATTGCTGTGGTATGATGGCTTTTGATTCTTTCAGGAAGATATCAAGGAGAATAGCTGGGTCGAATGGAACCGCTAGTTGTTTTTTGAGAAATCTCTGTAAGGCCCCCCACCCCTCCCCATACTGGTAATTGAACTCAAAACTTTGCACTTGTCAGGCAGGTACTTAATGCTACTGAGCTAAATCCCCAGCCCAATTTTTTTGGGGAATCTCCACACTGATTTCCACAGTGCACCAGTTTGCGCTGCAACCAACAGCAGACAGTGGTTCCTTTTTCCCCACAGCCCAGCCAGCATTTGTTATTGGTTGATTTCTTGATAATAGCCTTTCTTTCTGGAGTGAAATGAAATCTCAGCATTATTTTAATTTGCATTTCTTGAATGAACAAGGATACTGAACATTTATATATGTATATATATTTATCTGCTCTTTCTACTTCAACTAAGATCATCTTTTCATTTCAGTTGCCTATTTTTGGATTGGGTCTTTAAGTTTGGAGGGTCTGGGTTTTTGTTTTTGGTTGTTGCTCTTTTTTTTTTTAAATTTTATTTTAAAGATAATAAAATCCAACAAAACAAAACAACAAAGTCAAAACGAAGCAGTAGAATTGGTACGGAGCTTCAAAGCAGGGTACTAAGAAAACAATAGCTACTATAGTATATCTTGTTATATCACAATAGTTGTCCATTCCATTAGGTATAGCAAAATCAAACCAAAAACAAAACAGAATAGTGCATAAAGCAAAACAATCAGAATAAAGCAAAACGGTGAGAACAATATTGGGCCTCAAAGACAAGATAGAAGGGAATTCCCCATATTTGCTACATTGCATACTGTCATCCTCCCAAGAGATGCTCAGACTGCCGGCCTCAGGCCTGCAAAATCAACCAAACAATACAAGCATTTAGTTGCTTTATATACCTTAGTTGCTATCAACTTAGCTGGTCCTCCAAACCAGCAGGTTGCTTATGGGGGAGGGGAGGTGTTGTTGATTGTCAGCCCATGGGCTGGTAGACTCACAGGAGGGGCTGACTTTTCTCTTCCTGGAACCCATTGCACTGCTTACCAGGAATGCTGGCTAGTTGTCTTCTGGTTGGATCCTCCCAGACCCAGCATGGTGGGTTCTCGGGTGGTGCTGATTTTTCTCTTCCTGGAATCCGTGCCCTTTGCACTGCTTACCAGGAAGGCGGGCTAGTTGTTGTCTTCTTCTTGTTTTTTGCTTTTGAGTTACTTATATGTTCTAGATAGTAGTCCTTTGAGGAACAGCTGGCAAAAATTTTTTCCCACACAGACTGGGTTGTCTCTTCACTGTGTTGGTGGTTTTTCTTGCTGTGCAAAAGCTTTTTAATGAGATGAGATCCCAGTTGCTTTTTTGTGATAGTTCCTGTGTGATGGGGGCTTTGTTCATAAAATCTTTGTGTATACCAATCTCTTCAAGAGTTTTAGCTATTTTATCTTCCAGCATACTTAGTGTTTCTATTTTAGTATTTAGATCTTTGATCCATTTTGATTTTAGTTCAGTACATAGTGAAAAATATGGGTTTAGTTTTAATGTTTAGCATGTGGAAAGCCAGTTTTTCCTGCATTTATTAAAGAGGCTGTCTTTATTTCAGTGAAGGTATTTGACTCCTTTGTCAAAGATAAGGTGGCTGAGTGTGTATGGAGTTGTTTCTGTATCTTCTAACCTGTTCCATTGATCCTCAGGTCTATTTCTCTGCCATACTATGCTTTTTTTTTTTTTTTTTTTAAATCACAGTAGTTTTGCTCTATTTCAAGTCAGGGATTGTGATGCCCCTGCCTTGGCTGTGTTGCCTAGAATTGTCCTTGCTATTGTAGATCTCTTCTGATTCCAAATGAATTTTAGAATTGTTTTCTCTATTTCTGTGAGATACACTGTTGAAATTTTGATTGGGATTTCATTATATAACGATTTTGGAAGTAGGGCCTTTTTCGCTATATTGGTTCTTCCTACTCAAGAACAAGGGATATCTTTCGATTTTCTGATATCCTCTTCCATCTCCTTTTTCAGAGTACTATAGTTTTCAGTCTGTAGCGGTTTTCTACTTTCTTCATTAGATTGATTCCTTAGTGTTTCACTTTTTTGGATGCTACTGTGGAAGATGAAGTTTCCCTAGTTTTTTTCTCAGTGAGTTTGTTTAGCCTGTAACACTCTATGTGTTTTCTTCCAACTTAGAACTCAGTTCCTCCTCACCTTCCTGCTAGATGGAGCCAGCCCACAACCCCTGAGTCCGAGCTCAGTTGTCCCCTCTCTAAGATGGCTGCTGGCTAATCTCCCTCTGCTGGAGGATACCTGAACCCGAATAACCCACCAGGCACTACAATCCATGGAGGCCTCTGGGGTCGCCAGTAGTCAACATGGGTTTGCAGGTTCAAGCCTCCCCTACCATGCAGTGATTCTGGGCTTGGGGAGAAAGTGCACCTTGCTACCTCCTCCCTCTACATTGAAGTCTTTGCTCTCCCTCCATGCTTCTGTTTTTCACTTCAGATCCTTGCTGGGTTCTGGGGGCCTACTTCCCTCCTTCTCTTCCTTACATTGCTATATTTCACTGTCTGGACACCAGATCTCAGACTATTTCTCTGCTGCTCATCACTGTGCCTTCTTTAAACAATCCCATCATGCTGTTTTTCAGTCAGTTTCTTTCTCTCTGTTAGCTACCTAGCCCCAGCAACTTTTGATCTGCTTTCTGTTACTGTAAAATTTCATTTTATAGTTTAATATGATTAAACAACACTACATATACTCTTTTGTATCTTTTTTTCACATGTATTTTGTGATTGATGAATATGTATTGGTAGTTTATTTTTATTGCTGAGCAATACATTGTTTCTCCATTTGATTTTTTTGGTTTTGTTTTGTTTTCTTTTGGAGCTTGGGTTTTTCTATGCAGTTCAGGCTGGCCTTAAACTCAATTTGTAGCCGAGGCTGGCCTCAAACTCACAGCCATCTTCCTGCCTCAGCCTCCTGAGTGCTGGGATTACAGGTGTGTTCTTTCACACCCAGTTCCATTTGCTTATTGATACACATTTGAGTTCTTCCAGTTTTGGGCCATCATGAATAAAGCTGGTATAAACATTCTTTTTTTTTTTTTTTTTTTTTTTTTGCGGCACCGGTGATTGAACTCACAACCTCGCGCCTGCCAGGGCAGGCGCTTAAGGCACTGAGCCAAACTCCTGGCCCGGGTTTTTCTGAGGCAGGGTTGCACTATGTAGCTCAGGCCGGCCTTGTGCTCGCGTTGTAGCCCAAGCCGGCCTCAAACCCACAAGGCTCCACCTACCTCAGCCTCCCGAGTGCTGGGATTAAAGGCGTGAGCCACCACGCCCGGCTAACATTCTTAAGTAAGTACTTCTGTGTACGTATGCTTTCATTTCTCTTGAGTAAATACCAGGTAATGAAATTGCTACATAATACTGTAAGTATAAAAATAACTGTAAAAGTGGCACCAAACTATGGGAGTACCACATTCTTACCAGTAGTTGTTATGGTCTAGTGTTTAAAATTTGAGACATTTGGGACCTGGGTGTGGCTATGTAGTAAAGCACTTGCCTAGCAGACTTGAAGTCCTGGGTTCAGTCTGCAGCATGGGGTAGGGGGATTTGAACCATTCTAATGGACATTTAGTATTTGTTAGTAATATTTAGTATCTTTTCCTGTGCTTGTTTTTTTGTTTGTTTTTGTTTTTGTTTTGGAGGCCACGTCTCACTGTGTAGTGCAGGCTGGCCTTGAACTCACTTATATAGCCTATGCTGGCTTTGAACTCACATTGATCCTCCTGCCTCAGCCTCCCAAGTGCTGGAATTATAAGCGTGTGCCACCACACCTGGTTTTCCTTTGCTTATTGACTGTGTTTCTATATTTAGTTTGGTTTTTGTGTTTTGTTTCGTCTGTCTTCATGTAAGGGTTGTAAATTCTCATGTGGTAGCAGACCTCTGTAATTTAGAACTCAGAAGGCTGAGGCTAGAGGATTACCTCGATTTCAAGGCTGGCCAGAACTACATAAGGACACCCTATCTCACAAAAAAGAAGAGTCGTAAGACTTTTCTCAGATATATGTTTGTGTGGGAAATACTTACACAGTTGTGGCTTGCTTTTTTGATTTATTGACAGTGTCTTTCAAGGGGAGAAATTTTTAATAAAGTTTTCATAAAATTTCTGTCCAATCTATGAAATCTTTGTTCAAAGCTCCCAAAGATTTTTCTTTGTTTTCTTATGTATATTTTGTAGTTGTCTGTGTTAGCGACAGGGTCCTGCTGTACGGTTCAGGCTGCCCTGAACTCATAGTGATCCTCCTAATTCAGCCTGCCAAGCACTGGAATTACAGGTGTATCACCACACCTGCCTAGTCTTTGATACTTAGTTTCATCTTTTTTTTTTTTTTTTTTTTTTTTTTGCTACAGGCAGTGCTATGTAAATCAGGCTGGTCTTAAACTCACTGTGTAGCCCATGCTGGCCTTGAACTTGCAGCAATCCTGCCTCAGCCATCCATGTGCCACCACACCTGACTGCATGTCGCATTTTGAGTTACCTTTTTTATATGTATATGAAATAAGATTCAGTTCCCCTACTCCTTCATTTAGCTAACCAGTTTTTCTAGCCCCACTTGTTAAAAAGAATTTCTTTCTTCTCGTAATTATCTTGGTTTCTGTCTTCAAATTCATTTTTCTGAGGGAGAGGTTTTGTTTTGTCTTTTTGAGGCAGGGTTTTGCTGTAAGTTAAGGCTGGGCTTGAACTCACTTTGTTGCCCAGTCTGACCTCAAACTCGGATTGACACTTCTGCTTCAGCCACCCGAGTGCTCGGATTATAGATGTGCGCTACCACACCCGGCAGTAATATATTATTGTATTATCATTGGAAGAATATTGTTTCCTGAGAATGGGTATGGGTGTACCACTTGACATTGAGCTCAGGAATAAGGAGCCAAACATTGGTAGTGAAGGCTCTACAGCTCTTTTCTTGTACAAAGACTGTATTTTGAACTGTGAAAGTAGAGCTTAAAATAAGTGGTAACCTGTTTTTCTTGCTAAATACTTAGTTATTTGAAAAATACTTTCTGTATTTTAAATGTATATGTAGAAAGTATAAGATTTTTATTTGAATTATCAGGAATTACTTTGTCAATAGAATATCAACAATATATGCCAATCATGGAGAAGCAATGAATAATACTTTTGTCTCTCAGTTTGCTTTATTAATGAGTAAATTTATTATGTCATTTTTAGTAGTTGTTCAGAATTATGGTACATTTTAAACTGTATGTTTTCCCAACAACCCTATCGGTGTCTGTTAAATAAGTCACTTTATTAAGTACACCCTCTTAATACCCAGATTTTTATTTTCTCATTTTTATAAAATTAGAATATTGCCATTATATTTGAACAACAAACTTTCTGTAGCACAGTAAATACTAGCTATAATTATTTTTATTTTTTGCTGTTTCGAGTTCAGAATAATGCCATGGCCATATATAGTAATGAAAATAGGGAAATGACAATTTTTTCTCATTCACAGTGGCAGCTAGACTGTCTTGCTTGCTTGCTGAAGTTAATATGCCAGTTTGCAGTAGATCCATCCGATTTGGATTTAGCTTATCATGATGTCTTTGCCTGGTCTGGTATAGCCGAAAGCCATAGGAAAAGAACCTGGCCTGGCAAATCAAGGAAGGCTGCTGGTGATCATGTCAAGGGTCTTCATATACCGCGACTGACAGAGGTAAAGTACACAAGTTAACGTGAAATTGTAGTAATAAATTTCACATATATTTTGAGAGCATGCATTTTTGTTTCTACAAAATAAAGAAATACACTAATGCTTAAGAAAAATTATCCTAGATTACTGTTACGTTCTAATAGCTGAAGTGATACCATGTTTTAAAGAAGTAATACTGATAAATGGTAATGCTGTTCAGTGCATCATCCAAATGGAAGATATGATACATGGTTTAATGTTGCTTAACTACAAGATTATATTCATTATTTGAACTCATTAATTTGTACGCTGTATGTATCAGGTGCAAAACAGAAACCATACTAGGTACTTCAACATAGGAAGTTTAACATGGGAAGCTGAATTGTGTATGTGTTTGTGTTACAGTACTGAAAATTTAGGCTGCTGAGAAAGGGGTTCTGCTTAGGTGCTACCAGGGATTCTGATGATAATAGCTACTATGGGAATGCCTGAAAACATTAGTGACTGACACCCAATTGGCACTTCTGGAAAAAATTACTTCTGCAATAATGCTGACAGAGTCAGATAGCAGGTTGTCTAGTGTCCCAGATTGGCAAAACTTAATAGGACACTAGAGAGTGACTGGTTTGTGATATACTGGCCCTCACACAGTAGAAAAAATAAAGAAAATGTAAATTTGAGTCAGTTGTTGTGCTGCATGCCCATAAACCCAGCATTTGGGAGGCTGAGGCAGGAGGATCACCATTAATTTGAGGGCAGCCTGGGCTACACAGATAGTTTAAGGACAGTGTGAACTGCCTGGTGAGACTCTGTCTCAAAAAAAACAAAGAGAAAATAAATAGATTTAAAGCTGAAAGAAAATAGTATAATAAGCTGGGTGGGGTGGCACATGCCTGTAATCCCAGCACTTAGGAGGCTGAGGCAGGAGGATTGCTGTGAGTTCGAGACCAGCCTGGGCTCCATAGTGAGCTCAAGGCCAGCCTAAACTGCATAGTGAGACTCTGTCTCAAAAAGCCACCCCCCAATATATAGTATAATAACCAGCACATTCAGCAATAAAAAATGGAATTCTTTTTTACTATGGATTCTTTTGTTCATGTGATTAGATTTGTCCTTCGAAAATCTGGCAGTGAACTGAGTAGTAGGGAGAGATGAAGATGATTTTTTGAAGTCTCTTTCTCATTGTGTGGTATTTTAATAACATCTTACCTCATCTGCCCAAGAAAAATAAGAGTAATGAATTTTTACAGTTGTATAGAGGATTGTGGTGATGAACATAAGATCTGAAAATGACTGATCGAGATGGAAACTTGAAGCAATACTGTATTTCTCTTTCGTAGTTTTAGGGTTTAAATGAGAAAAGTAACCTCTGCCAGTATTATAGATAATGTATATCTCATTAACTTTATGGCCACAGTATAGTCTAAATGCATTCTAGGGTATCGTATATTGTGAACTGTGTTAGTGATCTTGTCTTGCTTCAATATTCCAGGTACTTTATTTTTTGTTTTAGAATAAACCTCCCAGGTTATAATATAAACGATCAAATTGATTGAGATCCTTTTCATCAGCTCACTTAGTAAATTGCATGTTCATAAGTATTTATAAGTAATATCCTTTGGAGATTTGAATGCTATAAATATATGAAAAGTATGTATAGTTTATGGAATTTTAAAGTAACAGATTTGTTTTTGAAATTCTGTGTAGCTATATGCACATTGAAAATAAATCAGGGGGAACGTTCAGTTGTCAGAGAGAACCCTTAATATCCTTACCTGATACTGTATCAGAGTTTTCTTTCATGCACATGCCATTTTTATAATTTAGAAAATATGCCAGTTGGGCATGGTAGTGTATGGCTGTAATCCCAGCACTCAAGAGGCTAAGGCAAGAGGATCACGTGAGTTTCAAGCCAGCCTGAGCTACATAGTGAATTCAAAGCTAGCCTGGGGTATATAGCAAGACCCTGCCTCCAGAAAAGGAAAATAAAGAGAGAGAAAAGAAAATATGCATACTGCCAGATGTGGTAGTACATACCTGTGATCCCAGTGTGTGGGAGGCCCAGGCAGGAAGATTGCCATGAGTTGAAGGCCAGCCTGAAAAAACAATAGAACAAAAGAAAAAACAGAAAATGTGCATATTGTATATTCTTTCCATTGGTTTGTTCACCAAAATAATTATCACTTAGTGTATATGTTAAATTCCTTTAGAAATAAAAATTTTTGTTACGTTAATTCTGAAGGCCAGGTTATCTAATTTTGATATGCTTCAAATGGTAATAAAAGAACACTGAGTAAGAATTTACTGTCATGTATTGCTCCATTGGCCTCCCTTGCTATCTTTCAAGTAGCTTTCAGATTCTGCCCTAAATGTCACCTTTTCTGGAAGCTTTCTTGATTCTGCAAGGGACAGGTTTAGTTGCTGCTCCCTTCTGTTTGCTTGTTCAGCACATTGTGTACACTTGAGCTGCGGCGTTTTCTGTAACTGTGCTCTCCTGGACTAATAGCTCCAAGTTCAGCAACATTGGAGGATCCACGGATCAAATGTAAAAAGTATTTTTGCCTCTATTTGTAACTTTGCAGTATGTTCATTTTAAAGTTGCTGCTTTTCATTGTGATTTTAAAATTCTAGTTTTCTTGCTTTTGATACTTTTTACAGTGTTTTCCAACAACTGTCAGGACATTCTTTGTTTTGTCAGAAAAAAAAAATCAAGTAACTTAACATTTTGGCTTTTAAATGCATTTTTTGTTTTGTTGTATTTAAAAATTTTTTCACTGTTTTTGTTTTAAAGGTCTTTCTTGTTCTTGTCCAAGGAACCAGTTTGATTCAGCGACTTATGTCTGTTGCTTATACATATGATAATCTGGCTCCCAGGTACACATTTTCCTAAGTTTTGTGTATGTATGTTTGTAATGAGAATATAGTATTTTAAATTTTTAGTTTGAAAATTTAAAATGTAACAAAATTTATTACGATTTCGTAGTGAATTGTCATAATCTTTCATGTAGAATTACATATATTGCCAACATTTTGCCAAGTTTTGTCATGCATTCATGAGCATGTGGTTTCTATGTGTTTACATATTTTTCTGAATCTGAGAGTAGCTTGTAGACAGCCTGACTTTTTAACCTATAAATATTTTGATGCCTATTTCCTAAAATCAAGGACATTTTGTTAATAACTAGAATTTTTCAAATTTACAAAATTTAACGTTGATACATCATCAAATATATGGTCCATATTCAAATTGTGTCATAAATATTCATTGTAACAATATTTTTCCCAGTCCAGAATCATGAATTTTCATCATTTTGTTTTCCTTGGCTTGCTTGCTTGCTTTTTTGAGACGGGGTCTTGCTTTGTAGTGCAGGCCGGCCTTGAACTCCCTTTTTAACCCAGGCTGACTTTGAACGCAAAGCGATCCTTCTCCCTCAGCCTCCTGAATGCTGTGATCACAGGATGTGCCACCACAACTGGCTCTTCCTTAACTTTTAATCATAGACAGCTTCTCAACCTTAGTCTCATGAAACTGACGTTTTTGAGGACTATAGGCCAATTCTTTTTTTTTTTTTTTAATCCTAGAGAACATTTTTTCAGTTTGTGCTTTCTTAATTGTTTCTCATTATTTGATTTAGATTGTGTGTTTCCAGCAAGAATATTCCATAAGTCATGTTGTGTCTTTCCTGGCACATCTTGGTGATGTATTATTATCCCATTATTGATTGTATTACTTTTGATCAGTTAATGTGATTTCTACCAGTTTCTCTATTAGATTGTTTGAGTCTTCCTTTGTAAATTAATAGACAATGTGTGAGGAGACATTTTGAAACTGTATAAATTTTCTGCTTCCATGAAATTTCGAATCATTGATTTTAGGTTTTACTAATGACTTGTGCTTACTTTAAATATGAATATAAAGTTTGCAAAATATCAACCTTTTTTGTTACTATAGTTGACATTCCATTATGACAAGGGCTTTTTTGCCTTTTATTCAGTATGTTGCAGTTCATTAGGGTTATTTTTTCCATTGCTCAGATTATACCAGATTTTTTATTTGTCTTTTTGGGACAGTGTTTCACTATGCAGTTCAGGCTGGCCTTGAACTCAACTTTATAGCCCAGGCTGGCCTTGAATTTGCAGTGATCTTCCTGTCTCAGCCTCTCAAGTGCTGGGATTACAGGTGTGCACCACCAAACCTGGCTAGATTGTAACAGATTTGGCTGACAGATGTCTTTTCAAGCTTGTGCATATGACTTTGGCATGATGCTATTGTGTTTTTTGTCGCTGCTATTGTGGTGTTTTTGTTTTGTTTTTTGAGACAAGTTCTCTTTATGTAATTCAGGCTGGCTTCAAATTCACAGTGATCCTCCTGCCTCAGCTTCCTGAGTGCTGGGATACAGTCATGCACCACTGTGCCCAGCAGTTCTGTCATTTGAGGCGTCAACTGGGGGAAAGTTTGGGGTCCTTTTAATGTCACCACAATATCCTCTAGGCTCATCTTGTAGCTTTCCTGCCTTGGGTCTGGAATCAGCCGTTTCTTCAAGAAGTCCTAATGCTTATTGGTGGGGAACCTTGAAAATGGGGTTTTGTTATATCCATTCTTACTGGCATATCTTTGTGTCTGGACTCGCAGTGAACAGGCTAGAAATGTGCTTATAAAATATAGTTTAACTGTGCAATACCCCATTTATTTCAGCTACTTTGGGATTTTATAAATTTTAATAATGCAGAAATTTAAGAAAGTAATTGTTGGTTAATATATGGGAGTCAAAGAGGCATGGTAACACATGTTTCTAATCTCAGCACTCGAGGCTGAGGCAGAAAGATTGCAAATTCAAGCCCAACCTGAGTGATTTAATAAGACCTTGCTTTAAAGTAAAAAGTTGTGAGCATGAGATGGAAATATAACTGAATGTCCCAGTATTGCAAAGAAAAAGTGGGGGAAACTGATTGTGTGCTTCATATAATCACATAAATTATGTTAGATTATGTAAGTTTAATTTCCAAGTATTCCATCATTGTTATGTTGGATCAAACTTACCCATTATACTCAAATGATTAGTAAAGTTAACTAATTAATTAATTTAGTACCAGGGGTCAAACTCAGGTCTTTGGACTTGTCAGGCAGGCACTTGTGCCTCTGAGCTATATCCCTGGCTAAAGTTAATACAAACACTCTGGAAAGAGCTTAACTCATTAGAATCTTTGCAGTGTTCTTTTGCCTCCCCTTATTCCTGGTGCTTTCTCAGGTCCTATTTCTATGCCTTGATCTTAGGCCTTCACATAACAGAACCAGAATGAAAAACGTGTTTTGTTTTCTTTTTCAATTTTTTATATTTGTATCTTCATTGTATTACAAAGAAAAGCGTAATCACCACAGTCACTTCAACTTGGAGAGACAGCCATCCATCCATTCATATATATAATCCATATGGTAAAGATAATGTACTTTATACGTCAGGTGAAACCTTCATCACAAAACCAGATGACAAGTTTTCCTCTCTAATGAGATAGAATGAACATCTTGCCTGTTGTTGTAAACTCTTAGCCACGTATGGTGGCACAAACCTGTAATACCAGCACTTCGGAGACTGAGGCAAGAGGTTTGCCTAAAGTTTGAGGCCAGTGTGGGCTACATAGTGAGTTCTAGGCCAACCTGGACTACCTAGCAAGACCCTGTCTCAAAAACAAGCAAACAAAACTTTTAATGTTTAGATGAGCATTAATATTGAAAGGTAAATGAAAAAAATTAAAAGGTAGATGAGTAACTTACACTTGGTAAAAAATAAATATTGTATTAATACAATAAAAATTGCATATGACATATGGCCAAATACTTATTGGTAATATTAACTAGTTATTACCTTTCACTTTAATAAAGTGGTGGACGAGTCTTAGTTTTGCAATTTTAAGAAGTATTTTGTTAATTGTTACAAAATAGGAATGCTGGAGATTGGTGCTTGCCTGCTAGCTTTTTCTTTCTTTCTTTTTTCTCGTAAGTGATACTGAAGAAATCATGGGAGTAGGATAGCAGTGATTTGATATGTTTTCCAGGCTGGCTTCAAACTTGTGATCCTCCTGCCTCAGTCTCCTGAGGAGCTGGGATTAAAGGCCTAGGCTACTGTGTCCAACTGCTTCTTTTTGAACAAGGTTTATTCATAAAGCCAAATAATCCACATATTTTGGTTTTGTTAAAATGAAGTTTTTAATATTTGATTTTTAAACATTGTCGTCAGTTTTGTTGAAGTTACTAAAAGCATCATGAAGAAAAATAATAGTGAAATAATTAAGTTTTCTGATAATTTGAATTTAACTGTTCCTGATAAAAATTGGCATTAAAAATGTAGGCAGGAAATTTTATGTCAATGCATCTTCATTTGCTTTTTGTGGTATTGCAGATGGAACCCAAGGGCAGTCTACCACTGCACATTATTTATTTATTTATTTACTTACTTACTTACTGAAACAGGGTTTCCATATGTAATTCAGGCTAGCCTAGAACTCACTATGTAGCCAGACTGTTCTCAAACTCATAGCAATCTTTCTACCTCAGCATCCAGAGTAATGAGGTTGTAGGCGTATGCCACCAGGCTCTTATTTCATGTTATGTTTATGTTTATGTTATGTTATGTTATGACAAAGCCTCACTAAGTCACCCAGGTTAGCCTCAAACTTTGAATTCTCCTCTCTCAACCTTCTAAGTAGCTGAGGATACAGGCCAGGTACCTGAATTCATTCATTCAGTCAGTCATTCAATTATTCATCTGAAGAGTTTTTTTTTAATCCTTATATCAGGAATTCATGACCTTGCACTTGCTAGGCAGGAGCTGTGCTGCTGAGCTATATCCCCAGTCTCATCCATTCATTTGAGACAAGGTCTTGCTATATAGTTCAAACTGGCTTTGGATTCACTGTGTAGCCCAGACCCATCTTGAACCCTCCTTCCTCAGCCATTTTGAAAGCTGGGATTACCGATTTGCACCACCACTGCTTTCTTGTTGTGTATTTTTTTTTTTTAAGAGTTTTGTTTATTGATTGATTGAGACAGGATCTTGCTTTGTGTTTCAGGCTGGCTTTGAACTCACTGTGTAATCTAGGCTGACCTTGACCTCATAGCACTCATTTCAGCTCAGCCTCTCAAATTCTGGGATTATAGGTGTGTGTCAGTATGCCTGACTTTTAAAAAGACTATGTATTATTATAATCTATGTCTTTGTAATCCAAATCATGAACTTTATTGAGGGGTCACGTATTTCATTCACTGTTGTATTCACTTATATCTAAAGCCATCTTTGTTTTATTTTGAAATATACAATACTTTTTTGTGTATGTGGCAGTTAAGAGATCTTGCACATGATGGACAAGAGCTGTACCATTGAGTTAAACCCCCAGCTTGATACATTTTTTTTTTTTTTTTTTTTGGCGGCACCAAAGATTGAACTCACAAGCTCGCACCTGGCAGATAGGTGCTTAAGCCACTGAGCCAAACTCCCAGCCCTGGTTTTTTGAGGCAGGGTCGCACTATGTAGCTCAGGTCGGCCTTGCACTCACGTTGTAGCCCACGTCGGCCTCGAACTCACAACACTCCTCCTACCTCAGCCTCCCGAGTGCTGGGATTAAAGGTGTGCACCACCCCGCCCGGCTGTTCAATACATTTTTATTGGCTGTAGTTACTCTGCTGCAGTAGATCATCTCAGCATTTATTCCTCTTATCTAAAACTTAGTACCCCTTGGCCACAAGTGTCTGAATCCCCAGCCTGTCATTTTACTCTCCACTTTTCTGTATTTGGCATACTACTGATTTTTAAAATAAATGCTAGGGCTGGGGATTTTGCTCAGAGGCATGAGCACCTGCCTGGTAAGCGTGAGGTCCTCAGTTCAATCCCCAGTACTAAAAATGAATGAATGAATGAATGCTAAAAGACCACAGAACAAATAAATATGTAATTCTCTTAAAATTTCATCTGTTCTTAAGTGATGTTATATGCTTTACCAGGATATATAGTAATAAATTGTTTTTAATTTATTGCTGAGTTTAATTTGTGGTCGTGGGATATGTTTTCTTCGCAGAGTTTTGAAAGCTCAGTCTGATCACAGATCTAGACATGAAGGTAAGGGTTCTACAAATTATGTTTTAATAAAGATCTTAATATAATTAAATGTTATCTCTTTAATAATGAGCATTATATCTTTACCATCTACCTTTATAATCATACTTTTTTTTTTTAGTTTCACATTATTCAATGTGGCTTTTGGTGAGTTGGGCTCATTGCTGTTCTTTAGTGAAATCTAGCCTTGCTGATAGTGATCATTTACAAGATTGGCTGAAGAAGTTAACCCTCCTTATTCCTGAGGTAAGGAAAAGATTGAAGATTAGTTAATCTTTATATGTTTTTATGTTACTAGCATTGATAACAAAAAGAGGTAAATGAAACAAATGTGTATGATTCCATAAGTATATCACATTTAGTTCTTTGGGGTCAACAGTGTTTTGAATTCTGTACATTAAAGAGTGATTGTTATATATTCTCTGGCATCCATTTTTGTCCTTTTTGTCATTTTTTGAAATATTTGTTTAGAGAGTGATTATTTTGGGACTGTTAGAATAGTTGCCTAGCATGTGAGGACCCTGGATTCCATCCTAGCATGGGACATGTGTGTGTGTGATTATTTTGCTTTAATTTTTAAAATAGCTTTTATTGTTTTTGTTTTTTTGAGATAGCGTCTCGCTTTGTAGTGTAGGCTTGAACTCACTGTGTAGCCCAACCTGGTCCTCAACTCATGGTGATCCTCTCGCCTCAGCCTCCCTAGTGCTGAGATTACAGGTGTGCGCCACCACACCTTTATTTTTAAATAGCTTTTATAGGACATGGGAAGAGTTTGAGCATTTCTTATGGTAATTTATGTTTTAGAAAAGTTTTGATTGCTTTTTCCATTAATAAAAGTAGAAATAAAAGAGTCTTAAAGTCAGTAAACTAAATATATTTTCTTTTTCTGTTTCACTGATACTAATAGTATTCTTTTCATTAGTCATTTTGTTGCTGCTGCTGCTGCTGGTTTGTTTCTGTGGTTCTGGGATTTGAACCAAGGTCCTGGCACGTACTAGTCCAAGTGCTTTCTCGCTGAGCTACATCCATAACCTCTCACTAGCTATACTTCTTCTGTACTGCTCAGGCCATATCCCTAAGCAAAAGTATAGATACACTTGCTTTCTAATATATACTTAGACACACAGTCACACGTTTTTGTGGTTGGATTATATTGGATCTTGACTGAATTGAATCCCCTATTTACTTATATTGTGACTGTCCCAGGTAACCATTGTGACATTTTGGCAGTTCCCTTACAATCTGAAATATTCTGATATAAATACTTTTCTGAGTTGGATTCTAGTTGGCTGAAATTTATCTTGTTGTTTACTTTGTTAATTACCTTTCCCTAATGTCTTTGTATTTGCCTATTGTTAGGCTTGTTTGGTTTTCTGTTTTTATGGCCATACTCAGAATTTCTAATATATGTGTATATTTATATTAAGCATATTTTGTGGTACTATATTTGATCATGTTATTTGTTTGCATGCATATGTATGTGACCAGAATATTGTATTTAAAATGTATTACTAAGAAAAAACAAAAGTATATTCCTAAAGAAGCCATCTAAATTTATTTCTGTTTACATATCAGCATTAACTTTTCAATACTAAAGCAGACTGTCCCTGGAATTTGCTTTTTCATTTAGACCGCAGTTCGTCATGAATCCTGTAATGGTCTCTATAAATTATCTCTGTCGGGCCTAGATGGAGGAGACTCAATCCATCGGTCTTTTCTACTTTTGGCTGCATCAACATTGTTGAAATTTCTTCCTGATGCCCAAGCACTCAAACCTATCAGGGTAAGATTTTCTGTGTTTAGGAGAGATTCCTATTTCTGTAATTTGCTTTACCTCATTTATTATTTCACTGTATCACTGTAGTTACTAAATGTACTTTCTACGTAGAAAATAGCACATTAGTCATATTGTTTTTAAAGTGACTTGGTGATGCTGGGCTTAGTGGCGGATGCCTGTAAACCCAGCACATGGGAGGCTGACTTGGGAGGATTACCAGAAGTTCCAGGCCAACCTCAGCTACATAGTGAGTTCAAGGCCAGCCTGAACTACAGAGTGAGCTTCTGTCTCAAAAAACCAACCAAAATAAAATAAAATGACAATGTTGTCAAGGCACTTTTGTCTATGTTACAAATAGTACAGTATAAGTGTTTTGATTTTAGCTCTGTGTGCTCTCTCATGGATATTATATTCTGTTTTGGAAGTAACATTTGTTCTTCCTAGGTTCAGGGCCTTGTGTTAATAGGCGAATGATAGAAACATCATAAATTCTCTTTTTTCTGTTGAGACACACAGTCATGTGTGTATGTTCTTAATCTGTATGATACTCTGATTTTTAAATTTTCTGTCTTATCACCATATATGTGACAGTCTGGTGAAACAATTCTGTGACCTGATAAACCTAGAGCCCATTTTTAAAAAAATTTATAATCTCAGAAACAAAATGTTTTGTAAGACTTACATTATTTCCTTCTTATATCCTTCCAAATGTAAGTAAATGAGACCATTTTTCTAAAATTTCTGATGCTGATCACTTATGTACCTAGTTACTCTAATTTTTACCCTTTTTTGTTAGATTTTGAATTTGTATGGGATTTAATTTATTTCATAAAGTATATCATCTCTTATGTATTATAATTTTAAGTTGTTTTTAAAGTGTTTTTACAAAGTATATATTTTTTTAATAGATAGATGATTATGAGGAAGAACCAATGTTAAAACCTGGATGTAAAGAGTACTTTTGGTTGTTATGCAAATTAGTTGACAACATACATATAAAGGACGCTAGTCAGGTACGTTCAGAAGATTATATATTAACTTGTTAATAAATACGAATTATGCATGTGAATGTTCATGATTTCAGTAGTCCTTGCAAGTAAGGTCTCTTAAACTGGGCATGGTGGCACACATCTGTGGTCCTAGCACTCTGGGAGGCTGAGGCAGTATGAGGGAAAGGGGCAGTTTAGCCATACCTGTCTCAAAAACTTTAAAACGATAGTAATGGGCTAGAGTTACAACTCAGTTTGAAAGCCCTGGGTTCAATTGCCAGTAAGTCCCCTTCTCCCCCTATTAAGGGCTGTTTTGTTCATCTATAATTAGATGGTACTATCGTAATTTTTTTACTGTATTTGTTTCTTTCTAAGTTCTTTCATTTTTACTTACACCTAACTTGAAACATCTTTGTCTCTTACCTTTTAAGTTGTGTCCTGTCTCTTCTGAGTAAGATTTGTGGTTCCAAACCTTATTTGCAAAGTGAAATTAAGATTTTAAATTTAAATATACAACTGTCTATAGTGTATTTGGCTTTGGAGTTCTGAATATATAAAATAAGACCAAATTCAAATTCAAAGTTAATTTTAAGGTAAAGAAACACTGTCCATATTTGGACTTTTTTTTAATACTGAAATAACATTGTTATTCAAAGAAATTTCAAAGACAAACATACCACATAAACTTGATTTTTCATATATGTAGCCTGCCCAAAATGTGTACACACTGCACATACAAATACTTACACCTGGGCATGGTGGCACACACCTGCAATCCCAGCACTTAGGAGACTGAGGCAAGAGGATCTTTGCAAGTTGGGGACCAGCCTGGGCTGCATACTGAGACCCTTTCTCAAAAGGCCAAAAAAAAAAAAATCTTACAAAAATATTTTAATACTAAATTCACTAAAACATTGTGAAATTACTACAAGGTGCCTTTGGCCTTTACAATTACAAGAGATGCTCAAAGTGGTGGCCATGAGCTTCTAGACATTTATTAGTACAGGGAACTGCTTCTTGGGTAACCTTGGTCTTTGAGGTTTCTACACATGTGTTTTCAGTGTCTTCTCTAAGGCTGATAGTGCATAGTGGGTTTTCTGCAATACACGACATCCTATAGGGTTCACCATAACACCATCTATTGACAAGACATCATTTTATTTTTCCCTTCCTGAAGTGTGATACATTATTTGTGGCAGACTCCCTCTCTGTTTATGTGTATGTATATTTACTTAAGCTAAAACACATCTTAGTTAATTCAGAAGAAATAAAAAACAAATGAGAAAGATCCGTTTATATTTGGGAAACATTTCTTAATTTTTTAAATTATTTAAGTGAAAATAAATTGCATAACTTTACAATGAAAAATCCTATGGTGATTATCCCTTCTATGTTTTAGTTTATATCTGAATTGTTAAAATCTACTTTGCATTTGAAGAGTAATAATTATAAATTAATACTGACCAAGTTTTAATTCATTTGATTATTATTATGATATTGAAACCAGATTTATCATTTTCATTTTATAAACCTAGGTTTACCTGTTTAAAATTTAACAAATCTAAACATTCTCAATGAAGTAATTTTCCTTTTTGGAGGTCTGTTTCTTTGAGCATCCTTTTGTGGGAACAGTAGTGAGACAAGGTCTTGCCGTATGCTTCAGGCTGGCCTTGATTTCACTAGGTAGCACAGGCTAGTCTGGAACTCACAGTGATCCTCCCGCTAGGATTACAGGAATGCGCCACCATGCTCATCTCTTTGAATACACTTTTGAATTAAGTTCTATTTTATGAAGTCTGTTTTGATTCTGTTTTCAGTTATAGTGCAAACTAAAGTTTTCAAAATTAAACATAGAGGCCGGGTGTGGTGGCGCACGCCTTTAATCCCAGCACTCGGGAGGCTGAGGTAGGAGTTCGAGGCCGGCTTGGGCTACAACGCAAGCGCAAGGCCAGCCGGAGCTACACAGTGCGACCCTGCCTCAAAAAACCAGGGCCGGGAGTTTGGCTCAGTGACTTAAGTGCCTGTCTGACAGGCGCGAGGTTGTGAGTTCAATCTCCGGTGCCACAAAAAAAAAAAAAAAAAAAGAAGGTTAAACATAGAGTTTAGTTCATTGTTGAAGCCTCGTTTATTAAAGATGATGTTAAAAACAAACCTTTAGTTCTTAAATCATATGTGAATTACATCTCAGTAAAGTTAGTAAAGAAGAAAACAACCAACCTTAGCATCTTGTAGATCCATTATTGTGACTGTCATAACTTATGAACAACATTCATTGGATTCTTTTTTGTAGTACTGTTAATGCATTTAAAGCTATAATTTTATTAATTTGTGTACATGAGAGTAGATGTTTAGAGTTTATAATTTAATTAAATACAGGAGAACCAAATTCTGATTACTTATGAAGAAGTGTTTTTTTTGATTTAATAATCTATATTACTAAACATAAAAATGTATATTTGAATATTGTATTTTCTTTTTGTATTAAGACAACACTCCTTGACTTGGATGCTTTGGCAAGACATTTGGCTGACTGTATTCGAAGGTAAATTTTGATGTGAAATTCATAATTATATTATTGAGGAAAGATGAGAATGTGATTAGGGAGACTATCTTGTTTTGTTTGTGTTCTTGGTTTTTTTTGCAGTAGGGAGATTCTTGATCATCAAGATGGTAATGTAGAGGATGATGGGCTTACAGGACTCCTAAGGCTTGCAACAAGTGTCATTAAACACAAACCACCCTTTAAATTTTCAAGAGAAGGACAGGTATGTATTAAAATACCCAGGTGTGTACATAAAATATGACCAAAATTTTTTGTTGCTGTATTGTATGTGGTTATGTTAAGTCTTTAAAAATACAAAGTTTGCTGCAATCTTAATTGGCAGTAGGAAAATTAAACTTAGTAAACTTCAAAAAAATTGACCCTTTGGAAATACAAAATGTATACTCATTTTTAGAATGTAAAATCAAATTCCTATTACTTTATAAAAAAAGATGACCTCTATTTTTATGGTATGGTTTCTAGAGGGTTGGAAATTTTAAGTTGTAAATTAATATCCTGATTTACAAATGAAATTAATAACTAGTCATTAGAGTTATAATGGTTTCACAGTTCTCTCTCTCTCTCTCTCTCTCTCTCTCTCTCTCTCTCTGTTTTTTTTTTTTTTGGTACCAGGCATTGAACCCAGTAACTTGCACTTGCAGGCAGGTGATGTGCCACTGAGCTATACCTCTGAGCCACATTTCTCATATTTTAAAGGGCTGCGTGAAATGTGTTTTTTGAATTTCTAAAACATCTAATGATTTTACCAACAAATGTTTGTTTGTTGGTACTGGTGGTTTGTTTGCCTTGCCATTGGTACTTCCTGCATTGAGGAAATTTATGTTATGATTTGGAAAGTTGTTATATCGAGGTTATTGATAGAAGCAGTAACTAAAAAACCCCAGTTCCCATGGGCACAGACTAAATGATCTTGAGATAAAATTCAGATTACAATCTTTTCTGTTTTAAATCTGTGGATTTTAGCCAGGCGTAGTGGCACATGCCTGTAATCCCAACACTCGGGAAGCTGAGGCAGGAGGATCATTGCGAGTTTGAGACCAGCCTGGGCTACAAAGTGAGCAAAAAGCCAACCTGAACTGCGTAGTGAGACCCTATCCCAAAAAAGACCAAAAAAAAAGAAAGAAAAAAAAATCTGTGGATATTCCCTAATACACACACACACCATTGTTTTTCCCCTCCCAAGTTTTTTTTGATAAAAAGTATTTGTACATATTTATGAAACATAATGTGTAACAGTATTTGTGTTTGCGTATACCTTGTGGAATGTACAACTTGGTAATTAGCATATCCATCATTTTAAACTTTCATCAGTTTTTTACATTAAGTACATTCAGATTCCTTTTTAACATCCTCTTTGAGATATGAAATGCATTATTGCTCTCAGTTTCTTTTTACTTAGTGTATGTGTATAGTACATCCATAGTTCAATTCATTTTGGGTTTTTGGTATATGGTTATAGCATATGTTAATCACTTTTTCCGTTCTTTTTTACCACTTCTGCTCTCAATTTGTATGAGTTGAGTTTAACTATTTTAGTTAGATTCACAAATGAATGGGATCATGCAATGTTTTTCTGTGCTTGACTGACTTCACTTAACACTGTACGCAGGTCCATGCATGTTTTCAAAAGTGAAAGGATTTAATGTTTTTTTTCTGGCTGAATAATTTTTTTTTTCAAGAGAAAATGGACACAGAAAAGAGAAACAAAAAGCAAAAAAAGACAAACAAACAACAAATCCGATACGATAACATTATAGGTTTACAAAATGAGATGATTGGAATTTGACAGTAGTTGTAATATTGCATGTCCTTACCTTCAAAGGGGTGGTTCAGATTAACATATAGACATGTAGAATTGATCTAATTGTATGAGTATTAACTGTTCTTTTTCAGTAGCTAATGCATTTAGTAATATAGTCATTTTAACTATCTTATGTAAACCTATTTATAAATTTATGTCTTTTTCCTTTTTCCTTCCTTCTTTCCTCCTTTCCCCTTAGAATACCTCTTGTTGTCTTTAAAATAACTGCCCATATCATCAGGCCTAATGTAATCAAACAAAATAGTTCAGAATAACACCAATAAAAAATAAAACAATGGTCACAGAAAAGAGAAGCAAAAAGCAACAGGGACCGACAAACAACAACAAATCTGATACTGTAACATTATTGATTTACAAAACGAGATGATTGAAATTTGACAGTGGTTGTAACATTGTGTATCGCTACCTTCAAGGGGGTAGCTCAGATTGACAGATATAGACATGTAAAATTGATCTAATCCTATGAGTATCAACTGTTCTCTCTCCATAGTTAATGCATTTAGTAGTATAGTCATTTTAACCATCTTATGTATACCCACATATAAATCTATGCTTTTTTCCTTTTCCCTTCCTTCTTTTCTGCTTTCCCCTTGTAATACCTCTTGTTACCTTGAAAATAACTGCCCATACCAATGGGCATAATATAATCAGACAAAATAGTACAGAATAAAACCAATAAAAAATAAAACAATGGAAGCAATACATAGTAATACAACGTTGATTTCTATAATACATCATATTATCTTCTAAGCAATTGCCTATATCATCTGTTATAATACAATCAAACGAACCAAAATAGGTTAAAATCACTCAAAACAGAACATTGATAGTAATACCGGGTTTCAAAACAAGTTGATCAAATATCAGTAAAGGCTACCCTAATGCATTTTGTTATCTTTGAAATAGCTGTCTGTGTCATCGTATATAATGAAATTAGGCAGGTTGAGATAGAATAACATCAAACTAAACAGCTCATTGAAAACAATACTGGACTCAAATCCCAATGGTGGATTATTCAATTTTCTGCCCCACTCAGTGATATCCCTCTGCTGTTGTTTCTGGAGCTGTGGACATTTTATCTCTCTCTAAAATGTCCTTCAGTATTCTTTGTAGGGTTGGCTTGGTTGTCATAAATTCCTTTAGTTGTTCTTTGTCGTGGAAGTATCTTGTTTCTCCGTTGATTTTGGAAGATAATTTTGCAGGGTACATCAATCTGGGTTGGAAGTTGTTTTCTTTCTGGGCTTGAAATACTTCACTCCAAGCTCTTCTTGACATGATGGTTTGTGTTGAGAAGTCTGTTGTGATTCCGATGGGTTTTCCTTTGTAGGTGATATGTTTTTTTTCTCTAATAGCTTTTAATGTTCTGTTTTTGTGTTGAATTTCTGGGATCTTGATTATTATATATCTGGGTGTAGATATATTTTGGTTATGTTTAGCTGGAGTTCTATATGCTTCACTTATCTGAAAGTCACTTCCTGTTCCCATGCTTGGAAAGTTTCTGAAATTATTTCTGTAAATAGGCTTTTAATTTGTTTTGTATTGACGCCTGCTTTTTCACTCACCCCTTTTATACTTAAGTTATGTCTCTTTGGGTTGTCTTGCAGACGTTGTATTGTTAAGTCCAGGTTTCTTGTTATTTTTAAGAGATTGTTCCTTTCACGATCCCAGGCTTCTAGCCTGTCTTGTAGGTTTGAAAGTCTAGCTTTAGTTTGCTTCAGGTGGTTTTGCCAACTTTCATCAGAGTTTTTGATTTCCTAGTATTCTCTTTCAATCTGTTTCATGTGTTCTAAATCTTTTTTGTATTGTTCATTCCACGTTTCCCTCATCTTTCTATGCTCCATTTTTTCATCTATGTCTCCTTTGCAGATACCTAGCAATTCTTTTATTATGTTTTTCATTTCTTCTTTTAGTTGAGTTAGTATTTCTATTCTAATTTCTTTTATAGCCTCATGAAGTTGTTTCTTTACTTCAGTTGTCATCGCCTCAGCAACTTATTATGGACTCCCAACGTCTTCTGCATTTGTTTCTCCTGGATTTGTTCTGCTTGTATTGGAGGCCAGAGACTGCCTTTTGCTTCTTTGTCTTAACATATTCCTGGGTTGTTCTGGACAAGTGTATACTGGGGGTTTTCATATTACTAGTGTTGTTTGTAATTTCTTAAAGTTAGACTGGTTCTTCTAGCCAGTGCTGATTGTGGATATCTGATGTTTACCACTGGATGTGCTGTTACAGTGCTGTCCGCTGCTTTTCCCCAGCCCGCCTCGGCTCCCCGATGTCTGGGACAGTGCATGGGGGCAGGGTCCCAGCCTGGGAACCTGGGCCGGTTATCCGTGAATCTTCCCCTATCACCCATAGGGCGCACATGGAGCCATGGTCTCCAGACCGAGCTGGTCACCTGACAGGACCCTCTGGGCCTTGGTCAGAGCAGCTTCCACAGGACTGTGCCCAATCAGGAGTGGCTCCAGCCCCAAAATGGCTGCCAGTCCCTCACTCTCCCTCGCAGGGGTTCGGGGTCTGTGCACTCACTGTTAGCCAGTCCTGCCCTCCAGGTCTGCTCCCCCTGTCCACCATCACTCTCCTCTAACACCGCTTCTCTGGGCAGAGGCCTCCAGGGTCGTCGCTGCTGCTGTGGCCGCAGCTCTCCGACCGTGCGTCCCCAGGTTCCAGCGACTCCTTTCACAGAGTGGATCTGGCTCCAGGCAGAGGTGCCGCCAGCCACCGCACTCCTTGTCTAAGTGCCTCTTTCCACTTTTTCTGTGGACTTCTGTTCTCGCTTTAGATTCTTCCTGGGTCCAGAGGACCCGCCTCCCTCCTCCTTGTCTTCTCCATGTTGCTATATTCCAACTTCTGGACAGTATCTTTCAGGGAGACTGCTTACCCTGCTGTTTACCTTTCTGCCACCTTGTCCTGCCGCCTGGCTGAGTAATTTTACATTATGTAGTCATACCATGTTGTCTTTGTCCATTCCTTTGTTGATAGACAGTTAGGCATTATCTATATCCTGGCTATTGTGGATAGGACTGCAGTAAACATGATATTGCAGATGTCTTTTTTTTTTTTTTTTTTTTTCTTCTCCCCTCTTTTCCCTACTCCTCCCTTCCCCTCTTCTCCTTTTTTCTCCTCTCCTCTCTCCTCCACACTTCTTTTGCCTCCCCCTTCTCTTCTCACAATACTGTATAGTGAGGCAGGACCTTCAAACTGAACTACGTCTCCAGCCCATTTAAAATTTTTTTATCTTGAGGCATGATCTTCTAAGCCTCTAGGTTACACATGCTGGGATCAAATTTGATATTCCCCTGGCTCAGCCTTCTAGAGTGCTGGGATTGCAGTTGTGTCCACGTGCCTGGCCTGCAGATGTCTTTTCAACATGTCGATTTTATTTCTTGCAGTTTGTACCCTTCAGTGTTATTGCTGGATTGTGGGCAGTTCTATTACTGTACTAATTTACATTGCCATCAGTGGTCACAAAGTTTCCTGTGTTGTGTGTTTTAGGGTCTTTTATTCTTTACATTATACTCTGGGCATAATTTTACAGACTTTCTAGTTGAAATCTTTTTTTTTTTTTTGTACCTGGAATCAATCTAGTTGAAATCCTGTATATGAATGAATATACAAATTTTATCCCAACCTTTCGATGTGTGGATTTTTATGGTAGCATTATTGTAAAGCAAAAATCATTATTAGAAAAAAAATGTCTTCAGACATTCCAAAGGGGAGGTTCTCATGTAGTTTGATTTTTCCATGTCAATATATGTATACATTCTTTTTAAATAACTGTACAATCTTTTATCTGTGTATATGTAACATAATTAACTACCTTTCCTAATTGGAGACATTTTCTTATACTATTTCAAGTGATACTGTGGTAAAGATCTGTACATGTACATCATTTAGCACATACATTTAAAAAGTCTATAGGAAAGCAATTTTGAAGTTGAACTACTGATTTATAGGGTGTGCACATTTATTTTTTAGGAGTATATAAATTAATATGACCATGTTTCCATGCTAGAGGCTAAATCAATATATGATTACACCTATAATCTAAGAGAATAACTTCCTATTTTCCCACATTCTACCAACGCTTTTTATATTTTCAACTGTTTAGTCTCTGCCAGTCTGAAAAAAAGGTCCCTTGCTTTTATTTTGTGTTTCTTTTGTGATGGTTAAAGTTGAACTTCTTAGCTGGGTCTGTTGGCACATGCCTGTAATCCCTGAGGAGGCTGAGGCAGGCGGATCATAAGGAGTTTGAGGCCAACCTGAGCTAGATAGTGGGATCCTGTCTTTGAAACACAAAAAAAGTTGAAATTCTTTTCATGTGTTTAGCTGTTTACGCCAAGCATCACTCGGGCAGTACACTTATTTTCATACTGACTATCCCAACGTCAGGCAGGTGTCATTTCAACCAATTGATTCTTGTTTGTGCAAGAGCTGTACATCTGGTTTTTTATTTTTTTTTGTCGGTACCAGGGATCGAACTCACAACCTCACGCCTGCCAAGCAGGAGTTTAAGCCACTGAGTCAAACTCTCGGCCCTCTGTATGTGTGTGTGTTTTTTTTTTTTTAATTTATTATTTTTTTGCTGCACCAGGGATTGAACTCACAGCCTCATGCCTGCCAGACAGGCGCTTAAGCCACTGAGCCTAACTCCCAGCCCTAGTTTTTTGAGTCAGGGTCGCACTATGTAGCTCAGGCCGGCCTTGTGCTCGCATTGTAGCCCAAGCTGGTCTCGAACTCACAACGCTCCACCTACTTCAGCCTCCCGAGTGCTGGGATTAAAGGTATGCGCCACCACGCCCAGCTGTACGTCTGTTTTAAGTAGGCTATTTTTTGCATACTTCTTTATTTAGACTGTTGTATTTGCCTTTGATGTTTGTTTCTAGTGAAATCTACTAAGTTCTTTTACTAATTCATGTTTATTTGTGAAAAACAACCTATGATTTTGTGCACCAATCTATAAAAACTCTTTATCATGTAAGTACATTAGATAAAAGAATTTTTTTTTTTCCGTACTGGGAATTGAACTCATGACCTTGTACTTGCCAGGCAAGTGCTTGCACCACTGAGCTAAATCCCCAGCCCAAAAGTTTTATACTTCTGCAGAACTCAGTGATATTCTTTTACAATACATGTTTGGAACCCTGAGGCTGAATAGGAAAGGAGTGCCAAAAGATCTGCAAAGGGACTGAAAAAGAAAATATTAACATCAGAGAGGAAAGGTCTGTGTTACGAAATGGAAAGACAAAGATGATGTCTCCTTATTGTCCATTGTCCGTAATACAGAAATGATAGAACTTGAAAGAAGAAACAAAGCTAGAAAAATTCCAGTAATGGTCAGTAATTATAATTCTGTGGGTAATTTTGACAGAATTGACTAACATCTTACAAGCTATCCTATAATCAAAAAGTGAGGGAAAAAATTATTATTAAATATTGATGTACCCTCTGAACCAAACAATATGGAAGTTGTTTGTTATTCTAAACAAAAAGGGGTTCATAAAGTCATATACAATGTAGATTAGGTCTATTAGACCTAATCTAAATAATTGAAAAATACAGGATAGAGAAACGCCAACCAAGGTGTCCATCATCAGCATCTTCACCATTACATTTAGTGGGCAGGCATTTTATTGAAATTATACCACCCACAGGAAAAAAGGAAAAGTCAACATGTGAATGTAAAATATGTTGTTCAAAGAAAGACTGTAATGCAAAAAACATTCAGAGAGTAGATGCCACTGTCCAAATTGTAACATTGTGTTATGCATTGAATGTTTTGACATGTACCATACACAGAAAAAATTACTGAATAAATTTAATAAAATTGTTTTTATATTTCCTGTTATATTATCTTATGAAAAAGTGTGTCATTTCTGATCATCCTGTATTTAAATAATTGGACTGGTAAGTGGTTAAATTTTCTCTGTCATACCATCTTCCCTCCTTTCTCTAGCTTTGCTTATCACAATTCTATTAACTTTTGTGAGATCAACCTTTTTACAGTCTATATCAATGTGATCATGCAGTGCCTTTGTTTTTGTATCTAGCTTATTTTGTTTGACACAGTGAGCTCTTTTTTTTCATCTATGTTTTCTGCACATGACAGAATTTCACCCTTTTTTATGGTTCAGTAGCCTTTTGTTATATATTCTTTTTATTGAACTAAGGGTGTAACTCATTTTGTTGGTTTGTTTTGGTTGGTAGTGCTTGAATGCGGGGCCTCGGGCATATTAAGCCAGTGCTTCATCCCTAAACCACACCCCCAGTCCTCCTGTATTTATTATAGGAAGAATGTACATATAAGTACAGAGATAATCTCTGTCACTTTTCATAGATAACCAGTTTCTGTTTAGTAGGTGCCTTTTTCAGATTTATTTCTATACACATGTACATATATATTTCTATAAACATATCATAAAATAGGCCAGGTGTGGTGGCATGCACATGTAATTCCAGTACTTGGGAGGCTGAGGTACGAGAGGTGGTGGGAGTTCTATGTAGCCATACTGGACTACATAGTGGCTACATAGTTCTGTGTAGCCAGCCTGAACTACATAGTGAGACCCTGTCTCAAATAACTGTAAAAAAGGTGTTTCTGAGTTTTCAGATATAGAAAGTATAAGATGAAAATTGTGTCCATTGAATCTTTTTTTGTGTGTCATAGATGGTGTTTTCTATCTCATCCCTATGATCAAAAGAGTGATTCATCTCTAGTGCTTTTTTTCATGAGAATACAAATTCAATTTATGGAAGGCCCATCTCCTAATACCACATAAGGTTTCAACATACGAATTTTAGGAGACAAAAACATTCAGATCATGGCAATTACTTTTATAATTTTATTTTATTTATTGATAGCGGGGATTGAAGTCAGACCTTGCACTTATCAGGCAAGTGCTTGAGCCACTGAGCTAAGTCCCCAGTCCAACTTTTAATATATCTACTAATGAATTGAAAACAGTGCACTGATCACATTTTTTTCTTCAGGTATTTCTTAAATAATGAGTGGTCTAATTATCAGAGTTCTTTTTAAATTTATAGAAGATTTAAGTGTTTATAAAATGTATCCAGGGAATTGTTGAAATTAGTGGGGGTTTTTTGTCTGTCTGTCTGTCCTTTCTTTCTTTGTTTCTTCTCCTTTTTTTTTTTTTTTTTTTTTTTTTTTTTTTTTTTTTTTTTTTTTTTTTTTTTTTTTTTTTTTTTTTTTTTTTTTTTTTTTTTTTTTTTTTTTTGGTACCAGGGATTGAACTCACAACCTCATGCCTGCCAGGCAGGCGCTTAGGCCACTGAGTTAAATACCCGGCCCAGTTTTTTGAGACACGGTCTCACTGTGCAGTTCAGGCTGGCCTTGAACTCACTTTGGAGCCCAGGCTGGTCTTGAACTTACAACAATCCTCCTGTCTCAGCCTCCCAAGTGCTGGGTTTACAGGCATGTGCCCCTAAATTAATGTTTTTTAAGATAAAATCATGTTTCTCTTTTAATTAATGGAATCTGAGTGATAGAGCAATTTTACTGTCAACATCAATTCGAAACACATAAGGTCTCCTTTCTGAAATTTTACTTTGCTACCTTTTTTCTTAATCTTCCCAAGGGAAGAGGGGTTGGAGGGAGGGAAGGGGAATGAAAGAAAAAACAATCAAGATATATCATGTATAGGTACAGATTTCCTGTGTTCAGTTATCATTTTGAATATCTAAAACATACCAATAAAATTAATTTTCCTACAGTATTTCTGTTTGACTCCTGCACACAGTATTATTGTAATAAATTTTTTACTTAGGTTTATTGGTATATTTTAGATATACATAATGATCATATTCATCATAGGGAATTTGTACCTGTACATGAAATTTCTTAATTCTTTTTTTCCCATTTTTCTATCCTCTGTTCTACCCCTCTTCCCTCTTGTATTGTCTTTTTGAGACAAGGTCTTGCTATGCAGTTCAGGCTGCTCTTGAGCTCCCTTTGTAGCCTGTGCTGGCCTCAGACTTGACAGTGATCCTTTTGCCTCAGGCTCCCAAGTGATGGAATTACTGAAGGAGTATCCCATCATGCCCAGCTCAACTTTGTTTCCATTGTTTCCTCCCTTCCTCATTTTTATTTTTCCTTTCCCTTCCTTCCTTTTCCCCTGCTCCTTCCCCAGGTCCCCTTCACATTTGAACATTTTCTTTCCATTTCCCAATATCTACTATACATTTTGAAATTTACTTATACTTTCAATTTCTCACATCAGAGAAACAATATGTTCTTTACACATGTGTGTCTGATTTATTTCACTTAAGAGTATGGTCTCAAGGTGCATTTACCTAGAAATGTCTCAAGTTTATCCTTCTTTATGGCTGAGTACTATGTTGTGCTTTCAAAAACACCTCTTGGATAAGGAATCCATTTATTGATTAATGAATATTTGAGCTGTTTCCAAGATTTATTTATTATAAACTTTGCTCCTATAAATGTGGGTATGCATATATTGCTGTGGTATGATGCTTTTGATTCTTTCAGGAAGATACCAAGAAGGAGAATAACTGGGTCAAATGGGACCTCGAATCCTAGTTTTTTGAGGAATCTTCACACTGATTTCCACAGTGGTTGCACCACTCTGCACTCCCACCAATAATGGAGAATTCCTTTTTCCTCACAGCCCAGCCAGCATTTGTTGTTGATTTCTTGATAATAGCCATTCTTTCTGGAGTGAGGTGGAATCTCAGCATTATTTTAATTTTCATTTCTTGAACAACCAAGGATGTTGAACATTTGTATATATATTTATTTGCTGTTTCTACTACTTCATCTAAGATCGTCTTTTCAGGTGCCCATTTTTGGATTCCATCTTTAAGTTTGGAGGGTCTGGGGTTTTTTTGTTTGTTTGTTTGAGTTCTTTATATATTCTAGATAGTAGTCCTTTGAGGAACAGCTGGTAAAAATATTTTTCCACACAGACTGGGATGTCTCTTCACTGTGTTGGTAGTTTTTCTTGCTGTGCAAAAGCTTTTTAATAAGATGAGATCCCACTGTTTCTGTTTTTAGTATTTAAATCTTTGATCCATTTTGATTTTAGTTTAGTGCATAGTGAAAAATATGGGTATGGTTTTAATCTTCAGCATGTGGAAAGCCAGTTTCCCCTGCAACATTTATTAAAGAGGTGGTCTTTCTTCAGCAAAGGTGTTTAACTCCTTTGTCAGAGATAACGTGACTGAGTGCATATAGAGTTGTTTCTCTATCTTCTGATCTGTTCCGTTGATCCTCAGGTCTGTTTCTTTGCCATACCATGCTGTTTTTTATCACAGTAGTTTTGTCATATAATTTCAAGTCAAGGATTCTGATGCCCCTGCCTTGGTTGTGTTGCCTAGAATTGTCCTTGCTATTGTAGGTCTCTTCTGATTCCAAATGAATTTTAGAATTGTTTTGTCTATTTCCGTGAGATACACTGTTGGAATTTTGATCGAGAGTTCATTATATAATGATTTTGGAAGTATGGCCTTTTTCACTATATATGTTCTTCCTACTCAAGAACAAGGGATAGTCGGGTGTGGTGGCACACGCCTTTAATCGCAGCACTCAGGAGGCTCAGGTAGAAGGATCATTGTGAGTTCAAAACCAGCTTGGGCTCCAAAGTGAGTTCAAGACCAGCCTGAACTGCTCAAAAAACAACCGGGGATTTAGCTCAGTGGCCTAAGTGCCTCCCTGGCAGACGTGAGGTTGTGAGTTTGATCCTGGTACCAAAAAAAAAAAAAAAAAAAAAGAATAAGAGCTATCTTTCCGTTTTCTGATATCCTCCTCCATCTCCTTTTTCAGAGTACTGTAGCTTTTAGTGTGTAGAGGTCTTCTGCCTCCTTCATTAGATTGCTTCCTAGGTGTTTCATTTTTTTTTGGATGCTATTGTGAAAAGTGAGGTTTACCTAATATTTCTCTCAGTGAGTTTGTTTTTTATGTATAGGAAAGCTATTGATTTTTGAATGTTGACTTTATATCTAGCAACACTATTGAATTTGGTTATTAAATCTAGAGATTTTCTGATGGAGTTTTTGGAGTCTTATATGTAGAGTATGGTGTCAGCTGTTAATAATGGTAATTTAACTTCTTCTTTTCCTATCCTTGTTCCTTTTATTTCTTTCTCTTGTCTAGTAACTCTGGCTGATGTTTCCACAACTGTATTGAATAAGTGTGGTAACGGTAGACATCCTTGTCTGTTCCTGATTTTAGACTGAAATCTTTCAGTTGTTGTCCATTTAGTATGATTTTGACTGTTGGTTTGTCATAAAAAGCTTTTATTGAACTGAGATAAAGACCCTCTATTCCAGTTTTCTGGAGGATTTTTGTCATGAATGGCTCTTGGACTTTTTCAAGTGCTTTTCTGCATCTATTGAGATGATCATATGGTTTTGTCTTTGGCTCTGTTAATATGATGTATTACACTTACTAATTTGTGTGTATTGAACCATTCTTGGAACCCCGGGATGCATCTTCCTTGGTTATGGTGTATAATCTTACTGATTCTTTGCTACATTCTGTTCACTAGTGTCTTTCTGAGGATTTTTACATCTGTGTTCATTAGTGAGATTGACCTGTGGTTCTCTTTTTTTGGTTGGATCCTTCTCTGGTTTTGGTATCAGGATAATTCTTGCTTCCATGAATAAATTTGAGAGTGTTGCTCACCTTTCAGTTTCATTAAAAAGTTTGAGAAGCAGCAATATTAGGTCTTCTCTAAATTCTTGTGGAATTCAGCAGCAAATCCGTAAGGGTCTGGTTTTTTGTTTTTTGGTACGTTTTTAATTACATCTTCAGTTTTATTGACTAATACTGGTTACCGTAATGAAAGATATGCTTAGTGACTAGAAACAACTCAGATACAGTGAAAAAAAAATAGGAGCTTAGGAAAATGATGAAAACCATGAATGCTCCAACCTAGGAAAGAAAGAAATGGAATCTGTGGAACAGATTCAGACAGTTATTCAGGAGATTAAAAATTCCATTAAATTGCCTGGCAAGCGTGAGGTCACAAGTTCAATTCCCAGTATCCCCCACACACCCCCAGTTTCCATTGATTGAAAGTATATGCAGAATGGGCTGGGGCTTTAGCTCAGCATCACAAGCACCTGCCTGGCAAGTGTGAGATCATGAGTTCAATTCCTGGTACCAAAAACAAAAAAGAAAATATATGCAGAAGAATGAGCCAGTTTAAGGAGAGAATGTTAGATATCGAAGATAAGATTGCAGTTAGCAATCATGAGAAGAAATGTTTCCTAAGAATAGCATGGGACCATGAAAAATCAAGCCAGTCACTGCTAGATGACACAACAAAGAAAACGTAAGATTGATCAGGCTCAATGAAAAAAACAGGAGATAGCACAAATGACATTAACAAAACCTGTTCACAGAAATCATGGCAGAAAACTTCCCAAGCATGGAAACAATTAGACATACAGATAAATGAGGCATCTAGAACTGCAATTAACCATGATAAAGAAAATCTGTAACAAGGCGTATAATAGTATTCCAGAATTCAACGTAAGAACAGAATATTAAGAGCTGTTAGAGAAATAAATCACCTATTAAGGAAAATGCGTCAGAATCACAGCAGATGTCTCAACACAAACCCCCAAGTCAAGGACAGCTTGAAGTTATTTTAAGCCCTAAAATTAAAATCTCCAACCCAGATTGATATAGTCTGCAAAACTATTTTTTAAAATTGATGGAGAAATAAGATACTTCCATGACAAAGAACACCAAACCAGCACTCTAAAATGTTCTGAAGGACCTTTTAGAAAGAGATAAGGAGAAATACAACTCCATGAACCCCAACAGGAAAGGCAAGCAAAAAGGGAGCCAGCAAGAGGAAAATCACGTGACAGGGGTAAGTTAATCCATAACAATTATAACATTCAATTCTAAGGGTCTTAATTTACCAATCAAAAGAAACAAGCTGGCAGAACAGGTTAAGAAGGAAGATCCAGCAATATGCTACATACAAGTAACATTTAATTGATAATGAAATTCATAGACTGAATCTCAAAGGATGGAAAAACAATACTCCATGCAACAGTAACCCAGAAAAAAGCAGGGATACAAAGTAGATTTCAAGCTAGGACTGTAAAAACTTTGAAAATCTTATTATTCATCTATCATACTTTACAACAGAATCATAAATATTGCAACAATATAATATTGTCCTAAACTCCTTCCAAACTAAATCATCGTTACATTATACTTATTTATAGCAAGTAGAAATCAAAGCAGTATAAATACACTTTTAAGCCAGGTGTGGTGGCGCACACCTTTAATCCCAGCACTCGGGAGGCTGAGGTAGGAGGAGCGTTGTGAGTTCAAGGCCGGTTTGGGCTACAACGCGAGTGCAAGGCCGGCCTGAGCTACACAGTGCGACCCTGCCTCAAAAAAAAAAAAAACCAGGGCCGGGAGTTAGGCTCAGTGACTTAAGTGCCTGTCTGACATGTGCGAGGTTGTGAGTTCAATCCCCGGTGCCAAAATAAATAAAAAAAAATATACTTTTAAGCTTTGCCAAGTTAATATGAAATATTAGAAAATAAAATTATACCTAAGGTATATGCATTAACAAGAAGGGCTTATTCATATAGCTGTGGACGAATATTCAGCTAGAACAGCAAACTTTTTGCTGTTTTGCTGCTTCATATTTTTATAGGTATAAATTCTGAGAAACCTTGTTAACATAATAATTACAACAGAAATGAGGTGTTTTCTTGGTGTTTTTGTGTTTCTTTTTCATTGTGACTTTGGGGCTCAAACCCAGGACCTCTAACTAGCTGAGCAAAACAGTCTACCATTGAGCAGCATCCTCAGTGCCGACAGTGTTTTTTACTTCTTTAAATTTCTTCCAAATTATATGTCAAAAGGTATACTGTGATCTATCACCAAAACTATTTTTAATATTCACTTAGATAGTAGTTTGACTAGGTTGTTCTTTGTATAACGTTTATTAAAGTAACTTTACCGTGATTTATCAAATAGATACATTCCAAAAATAAATGTCTGCTTTCCTGATGAACTCAAATATTTAAAAAATACCATTCATTCAAGTATGGTTTTACTAGCCGGGCGTGGTGGCGCACGCCTTTAATCCCAGCACTCGGGAGGCTGAGGTAGGCGGAGCGTTGTGAGTTCGAGGCCGGCTTGGGCTACAACGAGAGCCCAAGGCTGGCCTGAGCTACATAGTGTGACCCTGCCTCAAAAAACCAGGGCCGGGAGTTTGGCTCAGTGCCTTAAGCGCCTGCCCTGGCAGGTGCGAGGTTGTGAGTTCAATCCCCGGTGCCGCAAAAAAAAAAAAAAAAAAAGTATGGTTTTACTATTTCTGAATAAGATGCTTTCACTGTAGGCTTTAAATACACTGTATTGCTGGGTGTGGTGGTACACGCCTGTAATCCCAGCACTTGGAAGGCTTAGGCAGGATTGCTGTGAGTTCAAAGCTAGCCTGAGCCACATAGTGAGTTCAAGAGCAGACTGGACCTATACACAATGAGACCCTGTCTCAAAAAAACTGAAAAAAAAGAAAACCTTAATAATCCTATAGGAATGAATGTGGCAAAGTATCTGAACTGTTATCTACTAGAGAACCTCTCATAAGCCTAGGAGTTTGGGGTTTTCTTGAATGTGATAGATCACACAGATACACAGTACCTGCATACTTTACCACAATCAATCAAATTCAGAATCCTAAGAAGGAAAACAGATGTTATTGTTAACTACATATACAATGACGTGCAGTAAGCCACCTTTATCACTTAGGGAAAGTTTTATCACAATAGGGAACTGTTTACCAGTCAAGTTTCCAAGTGACAGCCAAGGGCCAGTCTTCAATTGAAGGTAGAAATATTTCAGTCTTGGTATGTTACCCTTTCTATGCAAAGCCCCAAGAGGGTTTATACCCTGAAGCAATGTATTGATAATATTTGTGCTTTTACCTAGGGAAATAACTAAGTAAGATAGCAGAGAGCAATATTAAGGAAGAACAAGTGGAAAAGACAAACCAACAATAAATTCTTTAAGTAGGTTGAATAAGAAAAACTACAGTTAGGATGGGGACCTGGAAATTGATTTCTTTAAAACAGTTTAGTTTACATGGTAAATGCTGTTTCTTTTTCTTCCTTTCTCTCTCCCTCTCTCCCCCTCTTTTCTCTCTCATTCTTCCCTTTTTTCATTCTTTCTCTGTTCCTTTCTTCTTTCCTCTCTTGTTTCTTCTCCTTTTTCTTCTCCTTCCTCTTTACCTTCCTCCTTTTCCTTCTTATTCTTGTTCTTCTGTGCTGGGGCTTGGACCCAACACCTTGTTACTTCAGTGTGAGCTGAAGTGTTACAGAGGTTAAGAGTTTGATGTTTGGAATCCTTACTTTGACATCTGCTTACTGTATAATTATTGGCAAAATTCTTAACTTCTTGTTGCTTCTTGTTTTCAAACCTTTCATTAGTACTTTTCACTTAGTGCTCAGAATGAGTAAGTTGCTGCTTTCAGTAGAATGAAATAAGGAGAAAATTAACTAAATGATTGAGTACCTGTAGCACTTGTTGACAGCCCACATAAGAAATAATGAGACCTTAAAATAACTTTTTGATGTCTTAATGGAATGGCAAATAATAACATTGTAAATGAATGAACTGTTACGTATCAACAGGTAGGGAAGAAGAAAACATAATTCCCCATCCATTCTGTTTTCTCTTAGACGGATGAATATTGAGACTTTGAGGTGACAGTATGTGATGCTGCCTTAAGATTTTGGGTAATTTTTTTAGTAAGTTGTAGATAGTCCTGCAATCTAGGTTATTCTATATCTATATATTATTCGTTGCATTTGGAAAAGTAGTTAACAATCAAGTATAGATGACATACCTGACTTTTTTTTTTCCCTCCAGGAATTTTTAAGAGATATCTTCAACCTCCTCTTTTTGTTGCCCAGTCTGAAAGATCGACAACAGCCAAAGTGTAAATCACATTCTTCAAGAGCTGCTGCCTATGATTTATTAGTAGAGATGGTAAAGGGTTCTGTTGAGAACTACAGGCTGATACACAATTGGGTTATGGCACAACACATGCAGTGTAAGCATTCTTTCTTAATCTTTCTAAATTTTGAACGCAACAATGAGATTTTGGAGGGCGTTATTTCTAAAGAGAGATGCCATTTTTGATATACTTTAAGATTATAAATTTTAGTGATAAGCTATTAACTAGACAGGTAAACTTTTCAAAAAATCAAATGTGAAAAATATTTGTATATTTTAAATACCTTGGAATTCTTTGGTAAAATAATTTAGTGCCAAGAAAAGTGAAATTTTCACTACTTCTTGAATTTTCAGAGAATTAATTCATTTTAGCATGTATTCTTACCTAGTTTTAATTTTAAATGTCTAATGTCCTAAGGAAACAGGATAACTAGTGGAGGTAACAGTTGTTAATAGAAGCAAAATATATTGTTTAATAGTTTGTTTGGGGGACATTTTCTCTCCCTCTTTCTTCAGCAGCTCATGCACCATATAAGTGGGATTATTGGCCTCATGAAGATGTCCGTGCAGAGTGTAGATTTGTTGGTCTGACCAACCTTGGAGCTACTTGTTATTTGGCTTCCACTATTCAGCAACTTTACATGATACCTGAGGCAAGACAGGCTGTCTTCACTGCTAAGGTAGAATTTTCTTCACTTTAAAAATTGAAACTCTAACTGGGCAGGGTGGTACACATCTGTAATCCAAGAACCCAGGAAGGTGAGGCAGGAGGATCACCTTGAGTTTGAGGCCATCCTGGGCTACATAGTATTCAAGGGCAGCCTGAACTACATAAAGAGACCTGTCTCAAAACAAACAATAATGAAAAGTAAATAAAAACTTGGCAGACCTATCTGCATAGTTTTGTAAAACCAGTAGTTTATAGAAGTATATTTCCAGTGATTGCCTTTATTGCAATGACTTAGACATACATTTGGGTTTCTTCCTCATGTTATTGACATTTCAGCTATTGCATTATTGGGAATTAATGGCAACAGAATATTGAGATGTTGTTTTTATTTTTTGAGATAGGGTCTCACTTGTAGTTCACTGCCCTTGAATTCACTGTGCAGCTCAGACTGAGCTCAAAGTTTTGTAATTCTCCTGCCTCAGCCTGTAGCCCAATGTGCTAATTCTGAGTAGTTCTCCTGAGTGTTGTTTTTAGTTAAAAGTGTAGTTAGACATATAGGTTTTTTTTTGCTTGGTTGGTTGGGTTTTTTTGGTCTTTTTGAGACAGGGTTTCACTGCACCTCAGGCTGCCCTTGAACTCATGTAGCTCAGCATGGTCTCGGCACTCACAGCAATCCTCCTGCCTCAGCCTCCTGAGTGCTGGAATTACACGCATGTGCCACTGTTCCCAGCCACTAGAAATATCTTAAAGAATAGAAATGGACATCTGACTTTAGAAAGGTGATGCATTTGGCTCAAACTTCATTTTTATTATTCCCTTTTCTAATGTTCATGGAAATTTTAAAGCTACATGTATATATATATATTTTTCATATCTTTTTGAGACAGGTTTCACTGCAGTTTAGGGTGACCTTGAATTCACTTTGTAGCCCAGGCTGGCCTCAAACACTCAGCGATCCTCCTGCCTCAGCCAAGTGCTGGGGTTGCAGTCGTGCACTACCATGTCCGGCTAACATGTATTTTAATTGTGATAAAATGTTATTTCAACCTTTTATAAATATTCAGTTCTGTGGCATTAAGTAAAATCATACAGTATTAGTTCTTTTTTGTGACTATGAGTGTTTTATTTTCATTAATGTTTTCATAGTTCACCCATGTCATAACACACCTCTAAATTTTCTTCTTTATTGTGCCTGGATATTGTTTCGTTGTTTACATACATACATAGCATATTTTGCTTATTCATTTGATGAAAAACATTTCGGTTGCTTTTAATTTTTGGCTTTTATAAAACTGTTAGGAACTGAGGTACATAAATACCTGTTTGAGTTCCTGTTCTTCTTTGGGTAAATATCTTGAAGTGGTATTTTTGGTCATAGTCTGTGTTTAATTTTTTGAGGAATCACCATACGTTTTCGCCAGGGACTCCATCATGTTACATTTCCATCAGAACTGTACAGTTTTTCCACATTCTCACTAACACTTGCCATTTTCTATTTTTGTTTTTATATTTTTAAAAATAATGGCCATGCGAAGCGTTGTGAGTTTGAGGCCGGCTTGGGCTACAACACGAGCACAAGGCCGGCCTGAGCTACACAGTGCAACCCTGCCTCAAAAAACCAGGGCCGGGAGTTTGGTTCAGTGGCGTGAGGTTGTAAGTTCAATCCCCGGTGCCGCAAAAAAAAAAAAAAAAAAAAAGGTCATGCTAATGGGGTATGGACATGTTCTTTTGTTTTTTTAAGAAGTGAAAACGTGTATCTCTAGATTATGTAAAAATTTCACATAAAATAAATTTTTCTTATTTTTTCTTGATATTAAAGAATTTTCTCTTGCCAGTTAATGCTTTATTCAGTGTAACAGAAACATAAATATAGCTCATTACCTGAATGTTTTTTAATGCTTAGAAGTTTGTATATGTCAGATCTGTTGTGAGTGGGAAAATGCCATTTTATGCAACTTATTTTTTTTTTTTTTATTTTAAACAGAAGAAAAGTAAGAAACCAAAGCAAAACAATTTCACAACCAGCCAATAGGAGAGTAACAATAATCAGCACATTGCATATTGTTATATTCACAGCACTTGTTTAGGGTATAAGATATAGACAGGAAACATTGTCCAGAAAATTATTAGCACAAAGCTTTTGCCTCAGTGAATCAAGAGAAACCAGCTATATGACTATCTTTTTTGTTACGATTGCTCTATTATTTTCAAATAAACATTTCACATTAAACATGAAATCTGAAGATGACCCTGTGAAAACTACTTTTTCACTCCAAATTCTTTTTCTTTAACTGTCTTAACTGTTTTTAAACTCTCAAGATAAAAAATAAAATAAAATATCAGGATATATTAAACATCTTTTTTTGTTTGTTTTTGTTTGCTAAACATCTGATGTGTTAGGAATATACCATAGTTATTTTTGCCAGTTTGTTGATTTCCTTTAATTCCTCTTGTATCATCATAGAAATATGATAGTAACTATCTGCTGAACAGATCTCAATTGCAGTCCTTACTTTGTGGCTTCAGTTTGATTATAGGCTCCTAAACGGTAGAGCCAAATTACTTCACTCTCCACAAATAACTGGTGTATACTCCTGGTATATGAGAGACCTGTAATTCCATGATTCTATTAGAGCTCAACGTTATGACAGGTAGTAATTTGCAGTGGCACTAATATCTACTTCATGGATTTATTTTAATACTGTACCTGGATGAGAATACAGTATATCTAGTAAGTCCTTGGGAGTGTGCGTGGATCTCTCATATAAAGCTAATGTTCTGCACAAGGTCCTTAGTGAAGGAGTCTAGCCAGCTGTCTGAATCTGTTACTAACATTTCGATGTTTAAACAGTTTTCAAAGATGTTTATCAGTATTGGTCATTAGTGTTAAGGATGTACTTTTTCAGAAAGAGTAAAGATGTGATTAGATGGTGATGAAATACAGTTTATTGCATACTCCTGATGTTTTTCATTCTTACATTCTTATAAATCAGCATTGTATTGAGTGTTAATCTACAAAGCAGTATTTTTAAATCTATTCAAAGTTTTTTGACGTAATGATATATTTATTATAATGAAAAAAATATTCCAACTTTTAAATGCTGTAATTGCTAAAGAATAAAATGAGGGTATTTTCCTATGTATAGGTAAAAGGATGAAAATAGATTTAGTGTTAAGTACATTGAAGACTTTATTTGCTAGAACATCCAGTTTAATACTTTCAATGTGTTTTGATGGAAAGTTTTTTTCTTGATTTCCAGTATTCAGAAGATATGAAGCACAAAACCACTCTGCTGGAACTTCAGAAAATGTTTACATATTTAATGGTATGTTTAAGCACCATGGAGAGAAAACTAATTAGATACATCCTTTGACACAGGGTTTGTTTGTACTGGCTTTCTTAACTTACATTCTTTTATTTTTCAAGTTGAATTTTTTTGTTTATCTGTCTTAACTGTCCTAAGGGATTTTCACAATCACCTTTTGAGTTAAATACATTGTGTTAGTTTGGTTTTTAAAGAATCCTGTGTATCTAACCCTTTTTCCTGTTTCGGGTCACCTCTTTTAATAACCTGAAGCTTTCTGATTCTCTTTGCTCCTCTTAATTCTCACCTCCAAAGCTATAAAAGTGGTAAGTCTTTTTAAATGATAGCAAATCAGAGAATATTAATTTTCTGCTTAAAATTCTTCAGCCATTTTTCATTGTGAACAGAATGGTATTCAGTGTCATCTGGGTAGCACATATCCTCTGTGATTTTACCTCTACCCTCAGCCGCCTCTCCTATTCTTTCCCTATATCTAGCTTCACCTCCAGTAACTGCAAGCCCTTTAGAGTCCATCATCCTTTTGCTTTGTTGCCTGTACAGTTATTTATGCCCTTTCTCTTGCCTGCATCACTATACCTGTTAGCACTCTTTTTCTTTCTGTAATCCTTGGTTTTTGCTCCATCTGACATACCCAAAGATCCCAGACTCATCAGACTATACCTCTTGTATCAAAGCTTCCCATCTTTAAATCTTCCCATCTTACCTGTTATAATCTTAAGGACAAAGATTACATTAAGTTCATTCTTGTATTTTTCATCTTCTAATCATTAGTAAGGACAGAATGTTTTAAACATTTAAAAGATGTCCTTGGTCATCCTTCCATTCTGTTTTTAATTTCCCTTTTAAGAGAGCTAATACCTGTCATTTGAACCAACAAACAGAAAAACTGTTTTAAACTACTTCTTAAAAACTAGTAAGTAAAAAAGAAAAAAAGCTAGTAAGTGAAGTTTGAATCTGTAAAAAAGGGTTACTCAGCCTGCAGAAGTTTTGTATTTTATGCTTTATAGTACAAATCTGAGTCCTTTAAGCCCCAAATTCCTTCCTCAAAATTCTCTTTTTTTGGTACCAGCAATCGAGCTCATGACCTTGCGCTTGCTTACCAGGCAAGTGCTTGAGCCACTGAGCTAAATCCATGGCCCCCTCGAAATTCTAATACCTCAAAATATTTGTAGTTTTTTGTTTTGATTGTGTGTGTGTGTTTTGAGATAGGGTTTCACTATGTAGTTCAGGCTGGCCTTGAGTTCACTATGTAGCCCAGACTGATTTAGAACTTGAAGGTGATCCTCTTGCCTCAGCCTCCAGAGTGCTGAGATTATGGGCATGTGTACCACACCCAGGTAAAAATAATAGTTTCATGAGGTTAATTTAGTCATCCTATGGCACCACAGTCATTAAGTTGAAAATGCCAGGAAAACCAAAAGTACTGGTCATATTTTAAAACTTTGTGGGTTTTACTGCCTGCTTAGTTGTTTTTGTTGTTTATTCATTTAAGAACCTTGTTGTGGCTATTTTGTTAGTTTTATTTGATAGACTCTTTTATTTTCTCCTTTTTCTTCTTAGGAGAGTGAGTGCAAAGCATATAATCCTAGACCTTTCTGTAAAACATACACAATGGATAAGCAGCCTCTGAATACTGGAGAGCAGAAAGATATGACAGAGTTTTTTACTGATCTAATTACTAAAATTGAAGAAATGTCTCCAGAACTGGTTAGTACTAGAATAACAACTTTTTTTTTGAAATGTATATGGATTTACCTGTATTTTAAGTTTACTGACTTGTTTGTTTTGTATTAAAGAAAAATACTGTCAAAAGTTTATTTGGAGGCGTAATTACAAACAACGTTGTATCTTTGGTGAGTATTATACCTGGTTTTTGTTATTTGGAGATTATGTTTTAGTTTATTATAGCACATTACTAATTTTTGCCTGTTCAATCAGGACTGTGAACATGTCAGTCAAACTGCTGAAGAGTTTTATACTGTGAGGTGCCAGGTGGCTGATATGAAGAACATTTATGTGAGTAATAGTGTACATAATTTTTCATGGCTTTTTGTTTGCCTTCGTTTTTTTCTGGTGCTGAGGGTTGAACTCAGGCCTCCATGCTGAGCTACATCCTCAGCCCTTTTTTATTTTTTATTTTGAGGCAGGATCTCACTAAGTCCCTAAATGGCCCAGACTGGGCTCAAAATTTCAGTCCTCCTGGCTCAGCCTCTCAGTATTCAAGGATTATAAGGATGTGCCACCACACCTGGGTATACTTTTACCTCTTTATTTATAGTAGGTTTGTCATCTTGAAAGAAAACTAGCATTTTTCATGTATTGTCTTCTGTTCTGCTATTTAAGTGAGAATTAATGGTAGACCACAAAACTGGCTTTTGTCTGATCAAAATGTAAACACTTGAGTCCTTGGAATCTTTTAGTAACACTCATATGAAGAAAAACTTTTTACTAAAAGTAAGAATTCACTTTTTTAAACAAATTTGTTTTCCTGTGTGCATTCTGCCCAAACTGTCACTACTACTTCAGTGTACTTACATTCTATACACAATAATGTGAAATTTTAAATGTGGTTTTATACACAGGAATCTCTTGATGAAGTGACTATTAAAGACACCTTAGAAGGTGACAACATGTACACTTGTTCTCATTGTGGGAAGAAAGTAAGAGCTGAAAAAAGGTATGCTTTTTGAAATGTAATTTTTATCACTTTAATATATTATCCAGTGAAAGACAGACTAAGGATAGACTAAGATTAAACTTATATGAAATTGAATGTAAAAATCAGCTGTGTGGAACTTAATCTTATGCAGCAACCTTTCATTCAATTTGACATATCAGATGCACTAAAATGAAAGTTGAACTGATTAAACTTGCAAGAAATCTAATTTTTAGAAACAGGTATGTGGAAGTTAAAAAGGCAGTGATTGTTTTTAATCATCTGTGTTCTCAGATCTCTAAGTGCAGTGACTTGTTCTTAGCTGATTTTTACATAGTATTGTTTGTTTAATAAGCACTACTCTTAGAACTTTACGTGGTTTCATTTAATTAATCCTGACAAGATTCATTTGTAGTGGATGCCATTATCTCTCTTGTTTTAACAGGTGATGAAGTGGTTTTGAGGAAAAATAAAGACATTTTCTGAGTGCTGGCCCACTAAAATAGGAAATGGAGATGAATGGTCTGTAGGGAAACAGTTAATCCAGTTGAAGTTGAATTGCCTTTAAGGCATCTAGGTGGAAGTGTTCTGCAAACAGTTGATATTTGTTGGAACTTGGAAAGACTTCTGAGTTGTATTTAGATTTGGGGGTTAGTTGCCTTTTGAGTTAGAGCTGTATAAGCTTTTTAAACTGTGTTCACCTGATGCTTCTTCTTTTCTTATGTGCATTGATGTTATTTTGGATTGCTTAAGTTTTGGTGTATTGATTAAAAATACTCTTCCTCAATTTGAATTTTTATGGAAGTTATTGAAAAATAATATTTTAATCTTCAAAAAAATGGCTTGCTTTTCTAATACTTTAGTATTTCATGACAAAATCTTATTATTTTTCATTTCTTTTGTTATTCTTTGAAGATATCAATGTAAATGTATCTTTTGTTTTTTGTGTTTTTTTTGTACTGGGGATCAAACTCACAACCTTGTGCTTGCCAGGCAGGTGCCTGTGCCGCTGAGCTAAACCCCTGCCTTTTGTTTCATTTTTCGAGACTGTTCTATGTAGCCCAGACTGGCCTGCGACTCATGAGTGTTGGGATTATAGGTGTACACTGCCATACCTACCTGATGTCTTTTCTTTCATTTCTGAAATAATCTAAAATAAACTCTGTTCTCATGGATTAAAAAGAAAAAGAATTGTAGACTGAGTGCCATGATACTGAGCTTCCCAGGCTTAGATAGAAGAATAAACAGTTTGAAGACAATGTGGTCTTCTTACTGAGACCCTGACTCAAAAAATGAGGGCTGGGGAAATAGTGGTAGCCACTGGCTTGCTTACATGCACAAGGCCCCGGGTTCAGTCCCTAGTACTGAGAAATTTTTAAATTGTGTAGATTGATTGATACAAAATCAATACATTGCTTGTTAAAAACTTTTTCAGTGTGTATTTCAAACACCCTTGCGTTTTTTTCAGATTTTTTTCTTTTGCTCTTTTAATTCATTAATATATTTAAATTCTTTTTTTTTTTTTTTTTTTTTCCTTTTTTGTGTCACTGGAGATTGAACTCACAGCCTCATGCTTGCCAGACAGGTGCTTAAGCCACTGAGCCAAACTCCCAGCCCTATATTTAAATTGATTGTTTACCACTGTACTGTACATTCAGTGGAGTATAACAAAGAATCTATTCACAAATTGAAAACGTTGTTTAGTTCTTCTCAGTGTGTTTAGTAGAAAGTTCTTAACTGTGATTTGGCAGGTTTGGAAAAAAATGGTTGGGTAAAATGTTATGTGTAAACTTTGATAATGTTAATGTAACTAGAAATAACATTTAAAGACCATCTGATACAGTTAATTATTAGAGACCTTGTATCTGCAGAAATTCTTAGTTAGGTCAGCCTATGTGAAGTAAAGCATTCACAACAGCTAGCAGTGGAATATTATATTGGTAGCAACTGATGGTAGCAAATGATTGACATTCATATTGATAATTGATTGATTGAAGTTACCAGAATATCTTCCTGACAAAGAATACAACTGTTGGAAAGGGCTTAGTGCTTAAACCAGCCTTAAAGGGCAGAGGAAAAAGTAACAAAAGCTAAACAAGGGAAGAAATAAAATTAGGATAGGATTTTACCATATGAACTGAGAAGAGACTCTCATGACAATACTCAGTTGGCATAGTTTATCAACGTGAAGTAAACAACAGCTGAATAAAAAACATCCCATGTCTTGGTGGAGTGGGGGGAGTTTGGCACTAAAATACTCCAAGGAGATGGAGGCTAAAAAGAATTTTGGAATCAAAGGGCTTTTCTAGATAAAGAGATCTTGGCATATTTGAAATTAGAATGGAAAGCTGTTGTACCATAAGATACTAAAATTGCTTAAGAGAAATATTGTTTAACTCAGTATACATTTTTAAAATGAATGAATGAATTTATTTATAGAAGGAAAGGTCTATTTAGCTCACAGTTTGCAGAGGTTTTAGTGCATAATCCAAGGCGTGGTGGCACGGCAGAAGGGCAACAGTTCATGATGGTGAAAGGCTTCAAAATCAACAACTGAGGAGAACAGCAAATTTCTTTCCATTCCTTACACTGTGTACACTAGCATTCATACCCATAATCCCAGCATTATCACAGACTTTAGAAGTCTGCCCCATGACTCCATGAAACTTTGTGGGGACATGTAGGCATAAACTATAACATTCCACCCTGGTCCCCCAAAGACTAATGCACATCTCTTTATGCAAAAGCATTTAGTAGCTGGATGGCACATACCTGTAATCCCAGCACTCAGGAGGCTGAGACAGGAGGATCATTGAGAGTCTGAGACCAACCTGGGTTACAAAGAGCTTAAGACCAGCCTGAACTGCATAGCCAGACCCTGTCTCAAAAAGAACTCCCTCCCCTCAAAAAAAGGCATTAAGTCCATCTCTAAGAATTGCCAAATTTTGGCATTGCTGAAAAGTGAGGCAAACTCTTAGCTGTGAGCTCCTGTACAAATGAAAAGAAAGTTAAACACTTCCAACATTCAGTGGCACAAGGTAAACATTTCCTTTCCAAAAGTTACAAATGAGGATATGAAGGAATAGGACCAAAGCAAGTTCAAAATCCAACAGGGCAAACGTTAAATCCTGTAGTTTCATGTGCATCATCCAAGACGATCCGTGGCAAGTAATGAGCTCCAAAGGGCTTGGGTCCTCTGTCCCTACAGCACTTCAGGTTTCTTTCTTAGATCACTTTGCTCCCTCCTTGCAGCTTTCCTTAGATGATCCACGTTCCTGGCTTTTCCAGATTTCTGGCTGGGGATTTAGCTTAGTGGCACAGCACCTGCCTGGAAAATGTAGGGTTCTGAGTTTGATTCCAAGTACCCAAAAACAAAGCAAACACGAAACAAAACAAAGAATTCTGGAATCTCCACAGCACCTTTTGTTTCATGCTCACAGCTTCATACATTGTCTTCTCGGGCACACCGCCTGCCCTCCTGCACTTTCTTCTTAAATCTGTGTGGGAGCCTTCCTGACCCCACAATTCTTGCATTCCTGCATTTACCTAAAACCAGAACCACATCGATTATGCCAAGGTCTCCTGCCAGGTGGAGCAGTAAACAGGGCTTCCCTCTGTGTTGACTGTAGGGTTCCAGTGCCTTGATCATTGAGCACTCTGAATCTAATTCTGAGAAACAAATTCTCTATGACACTGCCATTCGGGAGTATGGTTCTCTGGAGCTTTCACTTTTGCAATTGTGAGGCTGCAAAGGGTGGAGTCCTGCTGCTTCTTGTCATGTCCTTGGGCCATCTTTCCTGTTCTATTCCTTCTCAACAGTCAAGATCTCTGCTCCATATATGTAGTCCACAGCTTTACTGGAACTTCCTTTTGGACCAAACTCATAACGTTTTAAATCATTATGCTGAGCTCTTTGCTCTTGATTCTCAATATAGACTTGACTAAAAGCTCCCAACAGTGGCCACGCCACTGCCTTGATGTTTGACTGCTTTGAAAATTCTTCTACAAGGTTAATCAGTCTACCACCCTTGATCTCAGTCTCTGGCAAAGACTCTGGACCTGAGCAATATGCAGACAAACTTTCTTCCAAGCTATAACACACATTGCCTGTGCTCCCAACAGCCAGTGCAGTCCTCCTTCCCAGCAGAAACCTCCCGAGCCTGGTCTTTACTGGTAGGATTTCAGCCTTCTGATTTTCTGAGTTCTGACCAGAATCTCCCATACAGAACAACCTAAGGCATCCTAGCTGTACTTTTTTCATCCTACATCTTCGAACCTTTTCAGTCTCTTCCCACAAACCGTTCCCAAAGGCTCTTTTGAATCACATTGTCAGGTTTAGTCACAGCAATGGCACCACTTCTTTGGTACCAAATTCTGTCTTCTATTATATATGTGTGTGTGTATATATATATATATACACACACACATACATGCATACATTTGAAAGGAATGATATTCCTCTGTTCTCAATAGATCAAGCTGATTAAGAAAAGAACTATAGATGGATATAGTGAAATGGAAGCTGAGTCGTGCAGGCAATTATAAGAAAAAGACAAATTCCTCTGTGGAGAAGTAAGTTGGGGTAGGAGTTTTGAACTGATCCAAAATTAAGTCAGTCAAAAGTTAGCTGCTGTAGAGGAATATAATAAGTCATGAAAAGATAATAGAAGGGTTCTCTTTCTAATTAGAATAAATTTATTGAATAAGTCTGCCATTCTCGTTAAGCCCCTATGTCAAGAAATATTCCCGTTTTAACTAAGAGGATTCTGCTGTTTGTCTAGAATATCTGTCTCTTCTCTTCCAAACAAAATAGTTATTTAGTGCTTTGGATTCTTCCTGTGCTTTTTATATGTCTGCAGTAACATTGTAAGTGTTCAACAGAGGTGGGGTGATTAAAGAAGCAAGCGAAGTTTTTATTGTCCTCAACGAATTGTATTCTGCTCTGTCTTTAAACCTCTGGTTATTTCTCAGTCTTATAATTCTTCTTCAGTAATTTTATGTACCATTATCACACCGGTTTCTACTACTGACATACTATTCATTTAAACATTAGTTTACTTAGTTAGAATGCTTTGCTGTGCTCTAGCTTCTTAATTTGGGTATCTTAAACTCAACAGATTTAAAAATGTGAATTTTTCAGATCTCTCTTTTTCTTTATCTCTTCTTTTTTCTTCCTTCCTTTTTTTTTTTATTTTTATTTATTTTTTTTGGGGGGGGGGAGACAAGGTGTCACTTTCAGTCTGGCCTTGAACTCACTGTTGCAGCCCAGGCTGGCCTTACACTAGTGCTGATCCTCCTACCTCAGCCTCCATATTGCTTGGATTACAGACATTAGCCACAACATTCAGCTTCTTTGTCATTTTTTTGTATTCTGTCAGAATGTATGACTTCACTGCGCACAAGTTCTTTAGGGACTCTTCAGAACACCCAGGATGGAGTTCATATTTCTAACTTTACATTTTAGTGGTGTCTTTTTGCGGGTTTGTTTGTTTTCTTTGTCTTTTTTTGTTTTTTGGTTTTTTTCACTTTGTTGTTGTTGTTGTTGAAATAGGATCTCGCTACATAGTTCAAGCTTGTCTTGAATTTACAGTATGAACTAGGCTGGCCCTCAAACCCACGGTGATCCTCCTGTCTGCACCTCCCTGAGTTCTGGGATTACAGGCATGCACCACTATGCCCATCTTGACTGTTATATTTCTTTAACTTTGTTATTTGCCAATCTGCCAATTAATCTGACATTTTAAGTTGCTGAACTTTGTATTTTCTCTGCTTGTAATATCTTATTTCTAGTTTCCCTAAATTTTAATTTTTTTAACTAACCTCTTGGTTTAATTTTTTTTTTTTTTTTTTTTTTTTTTAAGACAGGGTCTATGTGCTTCAGGCTGACTTTGAACTCACTATGTAGCTTAGGCTGGCTTCTGACTCATAATTATCCTACTGCCTCAGCCTTCTGAATGTTGGAATTGCAGGTGTGTGCCACCATGCTTCAGTCAGCTTTTCTTTTTTTCTTTCTTTCCATCTGTCTGTCTGTCTGTCTGTTTTTTGTTTTTGTTTTTGTTTTTGTTTTTTTGCATTGAGGAGTTGAACCCTGGGTCATACATGCTAGATAAGCGCTCAACTGCTAAACTACATCTGTAGCCCTTAAACCAATTCTTTTGATCCTTATATGCTACAGTAAGAAATTATTTCCAGGCATGGTGTTGCATGCCTTTAATCCCAGCACTCAGGAGGCTGAGGCAGGGGGATCGTTGTGAGTTCAAGACCAGCCTGGGCTACAAAGTGAGTTCAAGGCCAGCCTGAACTGCATCGTGAGACCATGTCTCAAAAAATAGGGCTGGGGATTTAGCTCAGTGGCCTAAGCACCTGCCTGGCAGGTGTGAGGTTACAAGTTGAATCCCCAGTACCAAAAGAAAAAAAGAAAGAAATTATCCCCTAAAAGTCATATTTTTTTAAAATCCAAGCTCATAGTAGGTATTTTGTTTAAACTGCAATTTTTTGTATTTTTAAACTTTAACAATATGTGAGTCATACTGTAAAATTTAGGTGACTAGTTGTTTTGCTGCCTCTGCCACTTTTGCCTCTGTAGTAAATAATAAACAGGTGACACTTAACTGAATGCTGTTTGCCAGGCATTGTTTCAGAGATAATAGGGGTTAAGCACTTGAATCAGTTTCTCTCCCTTTATCTCTCTCTCTCCCCACAAACTCTCCCTGGATTGAGCCCTGACTTTTCACACTGAGCTACCTTTCTAGTCCCATACCACATATTTTTTACCTTAAGACCAGGGTCTCACTAAGCTTACTGAGTCTCTTAAAATTGCCCAGAGTGGTGTCAGCCTTGCAATCCTCCTGCCTTAATTTCTTTCAGTGCTGGGATTACAGGTATGTACCACTATGCCTAGTTTAATCTTCATTTTTAAAATCAGGAATTAATCTTAAGGAGGTTAAGTAACTTGGTTAGGTTCATATCTTAAGTTACTCACCCAGACTTTCTATTTCAAGTTCACAAAAAAATTGAATATGGGATCTCATACCTGTAATCTCAGTGTTCTGGGAGGCTGAGGCAGGAGAATAACAAGATCAAGCCACTTAGCAAGTTGGTGAGACTATCTTAAAAAATAAAAAGATTTGAGGAAGTAGATTAATGTGAAGGCTAGTACCAGAAAAAAAATAAGTAAATAAATAAATGAAAACTCTGAACCAAAGACCTGTTTGTCTCTGGAGAATGAATGATACAATTTATGCTTCCATTGAATCCTGTGCCTTCATTATGATTTAGTACAGTCTACTATAATTTTTATTTTCCTCATTTAGATATAAGATAGCCTTTTCAGAATGGAAAAACTCATGTAAGAGGGGAATATATGTAGATTTTGTCTGTTTTAATGTCTTGAAACAGGGTCTCACTGCAGTTTAGGCTGGCCTTGAACTTACTATGTAGTATAGGCTGGCTTCAAACTTGGTAACAGTCCTGCCTCAGCCTTCTGAGTGGTGGGATTACAGATATGTGTTTTAAATGGCAGCATTAGGTTTTATTTATTTGTGGTGCTAGAGATCAAACCCAGGGACTCGTTCATAGTAAGCAAATGCTATACCACTGAGCCATACCCCTAACCCTAGAAACAGTTTTAGTAAGAATGTGATTTAGAACACTTATACTTACGTACTCTGTGCTGAATATTGAGATAGTTTAGCATAACTGTAAATGAAACTAAAGTATTTTCAAAAGACAATATTTAACTGGCATTTTTTACCTTTCAGAGCATGTTTTAAGAAACTGCCTCGCATTCTGAGTTTCAATACTATGAGGTATACATTTAATATGGTCACAATGATGAAAGAAAAAGTGAATACACACTTTTCCTTCCCATTGCGTTTGGATATGACACCGTATACAGAAGATTTTCTTATGGGAAAGAGTGACAGGAAAGAAGGTAATTTTCCATTTCTTTCTCTTGTCTGTTTTCTTTAGGGAGTGGGGTAGGTGAAAACAGTTCTGGGAATTGAACCCAGGGCCTTCTCACCAAGCTATATCCTCAGTTGCCACCATCCCTTTTTTGTTATTGAGATAACATCTTGCTAAACCTTAACTTTCCCAGGCTGGGGTCAGCTTGATATCCTCCTGTCTTAGCTCTCCAGAACACTAGAATTATAGGATGTGCTATTGTGCCCACTGTTGTCTGTTTATTACATGTCTTTATAAAAGCAAAGCATCAAGTTGTTCTCAACTACATAGTTAATAAAATTAAATTGGATCTTAGAAAAAATTTTTGAAGACCATGTGAGCTGGGTGTGGTGGCACATTCCCATAATTCCAGCACTTGGGAGGCTGAGGCATGAGGATCACCACAAGTTTGAAGCCAGTCGGAACTACACTGTGAGACTCTGTCAACCAAAAAATAAAGATAATGTAACACGTTAGTTTAGTTATCCATTAAATGTATACTGTTTAGTACGATAGTGTTGTAGGCATTCCTCTAGGCAGTGAGGATGTAATGAAAAGCACTGCGAATATAGTTGCTGCCATTATGGAGCTTAAGTCTAGGTGTATAAGTCTTATATTGAGCAAAAACTGCAAGTACAGTGTGTTAGCAAGTAGGATAGTGACTATATCATGAGTCTAAGAGAGCTAAGATTTATTTAACAAGAAAGAATAAACTCTTCAGCAGGAGGGTGGGGAGTGAGTACACTACTGAGACAGGCCAAAGGCTGTGGCCAGCACATTTTTTAAATTTTAAAACATGTCAATAATTTTGGTCTTTATTGATTATTTCACTGTTAGAAGATTTTTCAGCAGGAAGCTGACAAATAGATGAGTGTTTGGGAAAGTTGAGTCAAATGAATTAGAAGATGATAAAAGATGTGTGGTGAGGTCATTTTTGTAAACCATAGTGAAGACAGTGGTTTAGATGAGAAGCAGTACTAGTAGAATTAATAAGACTTAAAAAAGTTACCAAACATGTGTTGACTATGTGTAACTTACGCTGTTTTTATAGGAATAGGAATGACAAGATGATGAAAAGCCAGAGTCTTACTTCCTTGAATCTGGTTGGTTGGTTGGTTGGTTGTTTTGAGAAAGAGTCTCACTATGTATTCCATCCTGGCCTTGAACTCACTGTGTAGCCCAGGGCCTCAAACTTACAGTGATCCTCATGCCTCAGCCTCCTGAATGCTGGGTCAGCTTACATTTTTGTTGGTCCTCTTCTAGAGGGAGGAGGAATCAGAGTTGGAAAAGACTGATTTCTAGCAAGAGAAGAGATAGTGACCCCACTCTCTCAAAAAGATCTCAAGGAGAATGAAGTGTGATGATAAATATTAAATGATAAAGAGAAGGACTTAGTTCTAGTAAGAACAGGACTAAAAATAGCAATTTGAAAGTCTTTGGTTGTATTTACTAGAGCAGTTCCATTTGACTACTGCAGTAGGAGGATTATAGTGAGTTGAAGGTGATACCTGTTTCATAAGTAGATAACCACTAAATTGTTGCTTCCATAAAGTCAGTGGTTTTCAAACTCCTGATGTTGTGCCTCAAGGACTACAGACATAGAGAAACAAGGTGATAAGAGAAGAAAGTCGAAAGTATATAGATCATGTTTCTTCATTTTTCCTTAACAGGATATTCCTTTTTATTTTTATTTTATTTATTTATTTATTTATTTATTTATTTTTTTGGCAGCACTGGGGATCAAACTCACAACCTCACACCTGCCAGACAGGTGCTTAAGCCACTGAGCCAAACTCCCGGCCCTGGTTTTTTGAGACAGGGTCACACTATGTAGCTCAGGCCGGCCTTGCGCTTGTGTTGTAGCCCAAGCCGGCCTCGCCCGGTTTAGAAGTCTTATTATATAAAAAGGAATATCCTAGCTGGAATATCCTAGCTGGGCGTGGTGGTGCACGCCTTTAATCCCAGCACTCGGGAGGCTGAGGGAGGAGGAGTGTTGTGAGTTCGAGGCCAGCTTGGGCTACAACACAAGCGCAAGGCCAGCCTGAGCTACATAGTATGACCCTGCCTCAAAAAACCAGGGCCAGGAGTTTGGCTCAGTGGCTTTAGCCGCCTGTCTGGCAGGCACTAGGTTGTGAGTTTGATCCCCAGTGCCACAAAAAGGAGTTCTGGCAGTGTTTAATTAAAATTTTTACAATTTGAAGTAGCAGTTATACTTTGCCAGCTTTAGCAAAGAGAACCATGTTTTAATCTTTCACAGTGTCCAACACTTATTGAATATCAAGTGTTTCATTCTTAGTAAATGGGAAATGAGAGATATAAAAATGAATTAATCTACCCTTTCAAGAGAAGGGCACATCATTTATTCAAAGAGAGGAGAGAAGGCGGAGTTCAGCTATGAAGCAATACAGAGTTATGAGAGACAATTTTTATAGTTAATTTGCATATGTTTATGAGTTGCATGAAATAACCTTGTAGAAATATTTGAAAATACAATGTCTTAATTACTTTTTCTCATTGCTGAGAGAAAAATACTTGACATCTAAAGTTAAAGGAGAAAAGTTTATTTAGCTCACAGTTTGTAGAGGCTTCACTGCAGTTAGATGGCTCCGAAGCAGGGCAGCATGGCGGGGGGCATTACAGAGGAGAAGCAGTCCATGGCATGGCAGGCAGAAAGCAGTAAGCAGCAGAAGCAAGCCTGCTTCTCCTTTTTATCCTATCCAGGCCACTTGCCTTTTGTGTGCTGCCACCCACACCCAGGGTGGGTCACCCTTAATCCCAGCTTCATATCCTGAATTCCAGTATCACACACCCTAGATCCAGCCAGCTCCAAAACCCCACCTGTGACTGCATGAGGCCTTCGGGAAACTCTGTATATAAGCTGTAACATTTAGGTAGAGTTGAGATGTGGAATTTCTTATATATGTCCTATTTTACCAGACCATTTGGAAAATTATAGGACTTCCCAGTGTTTGTGCTTTGTTATATTTTTCATGATTTTCCATGTACCAGTGGAGCAGAAATTTACGCCAAGACAAAAGACTTGGCCCACCTATATACATAGGCACATCCATGTTCCTCAGGTCCTACTCCTTAACCAAATCTGCCCTCACTGCCTTATTCTTTGTTCTGCTTTTTCTTTTCTATATGATGGGAGGAACATAGATCATAAATCATGTATCATCTTTAAAAGCATTTGAAATTTTTTTTCCCGTAGTGTTTTTTACCTTTAGGCATGAGAAATGTATCTTTTGTTTTATTATACACAAAGATCCTGGTATATGGTGCTTTCTATTTTTTTGTTTGTTTGTTTGTTTGTTTGTTTGTTTGAGACAGTAGTAGTTCAGGCTGGCCTTGAACTTACTATTTAGCACGTTCTGGCCTTGAACTAACGGAGAGCCTCATCCCTCAGCCTCCCAAATGCTGGGGTTACAGGCATATGCCACCCCCCTGCCCAGCCTGTAGTGCTTTCTATTGCCTGGTGTGTATTTGAAGGCATGCTCACTATACAGTGCCCCATTTTCATTAACATGACACTAAAAGACCAAAATACGCTGATGCCTCCTTAGGTATTGTGTTTGCATACACCAAATAAAGAAAATTGAGACAGTTGTAGTGGCACACACCTGTAATCCCAGCACTCTTGAGCGGTTAAGGAAGGAGAATCTCAAATTCAAGCCCAGCCTGGCCAACCTAGCAACTTAGTGAGACCTTGGGGGATAGGGGAGCTAGTAATATAGCTCAGAGCAAAAGCCTGGATTCAATCCCCAGTACTGACAAAAAGAAAAAAAAAAAAAAAAAAAAAACCTGAACGAAGCATTTGCCACTATTTCAAAGGCCAATAAGGTTAAATAACTAGATATTTTATATTTATATAAAGGTTGCTTGTAATTACATACTAACACATGGTAGTTTTCCTAGTTACGTATGTAATAGATTCCTTCAAGTAGTAGGCTGCAAGGTGGTGAATGACTAGCAAATAGTTGTTTTGTAAAACTTGAATTCATAAAGTATTCATGCCTGTTTCTTTACATAAACTATGTTATAAAAAATGATCCTAAAATGTTACTGTTAGGTAGTTTTCAAAATTACTATCATTATTTTGTGTAAATCATTTCAGGTTTTAAGGAAGCCAGTGATCGTTCAAAAGATACCGAGAGCTATGAATATGACTTGATAGGAGTAACTGTTCACACGGGAACAGCAGATGGTGGACACTATTATAGCTTCATTAGAGATATAGTCAATCCACATGCTTATAAAAACAATAAGTGGTGAGTTTTAAATATTGCTTTCTTTAGACTATAAAGTTTTTCCCCCTATATTTAAGGTATATTTGTTGTAATTTCTCTTCAAATATGTTTTCAGGTTTAAGTTTTCTAAAAACTTCCTATAAAATTGAAAGAATTTTTTTAATGAATGTGACTTTCAAAAGAATATGAATCTTTAAAATTTGTTGCCTTTTTTTTTATTTTTATTAGTACATGTTTGTGGTTCATAATGACCACATTCATTGTAGGAAATTGGTACATGTCCATTACATTTTAATTCTTTTTTTATTTTATTTCTCACCCCCATTTTATTTTTTCAGCATCAGATTTATTTTTAAGACCTCCTTAAATTAATTACCACATATACAGATTAAAACCAGACTCTTAGGCCAAAGTACATGTAAAACATGTAAGACAATTGTACTAAGGCAAGGTACACTTTTAGATACATTGTTTGTGGTGGATTGCAATACTTCTTTTCTCTCCTTTCCCTTTGTCTTCTATTTTGTATTACATATAAATATATATATGTGTGTATTGTACTTTATTATATATTGTACATCATTTTGTACTTTATATATATATCAAATATGTATGCATATGTGTATATTGGATTTTTCATGAAAGAGAAACCATGCTATATCTAGGCTTGTATGTCTGAATTATTTCACTTAACATTGTGGTCTCAAGGTGCATCCATTTTCTGTGTAAATAAGCAACAAAATGTATAATAGATACTGTGAAATAGGAAGAAAATATTCAAATTGGAAGGGGAACTAGTGAGGGGATGGGGGAATGAAAGGAAGGGAAAAGAAAGAAAAAAAGAAAAGGAAAAAATTGAAACAAAGCTTTTGTAAATAAGGAGGGGAAGTCCAGTTGAAGAGAGGGTAGAGGAATGAGAGAAAAAAAGGACCAAGACGTATCATGTACAGATAAAAATTCCCTACGATGAATATGATCAGACATATGCCTAAAATGGACAATAAACTTAATTAATTTTTTAAAAATGCATTCATTTTTGTACCAGTGACTCAGGCTTATCCTTTGTATGACAAAGTAGCATTGCACTGACAATGAATCACTTGTTAAACTTACAGATATTTGAACTCTTGAAAATTTGATGAATATTTTCCTCAGAAAGATGAGCAAATAGATTTTGACAAACAACCTTAGGAGATTCATAGGCAAAACTTCACATCTCATACCTAATCCATTCATTCATTCAGATGCTGTGTGCTGAATGCCTTCCGTTGGGTGGCCACAGTGTCCTTATGTATGCTACTTGGGAGTTATCTGCTTTATCTTCATCTTACTTTTCCCCTCCCATACACGTTTTCTTTCTGCCATCTTTTATCAAGCGAACTGTTGGAAATTAAGTCACTCTCAGCTAGCTGTTTATTGGACCACAGATGTTTGCAGGAAGGGTCTCATTAATAGGGACTACATGCATAGTAGGCACTTTTAAGTGTTGAGAATATTGCTTTGAACAAAATATGTAATTGTTAACTGATCTTCAGTGAGCAGAATAGTTTCTATTCTGTTATTTCTCATTTAGCCATCATATTCATGATGTCTTTTACTTAACCATTTGAATGTATTTCAGTAAAGTATATTTTGTCTTTTTATTGTAAATTTTGAGCTGGTGTCTATAACTTTGAAAATTCTCATATCTCTTAATCTTTCCCATCTAGTAGCTTTACATATTATAATTAAGCAAGCTTTCTGTTCCTTGTTTATGTTAATGTTATGTTATAAATGCATCCATCAATTTCTTTTTTCTTTTGTGGTGCTAGGGATCAAACCATAGATTCTTGCCCATGCTAATTGAACTCTTTTCCACTGAGCTACATCCCCACGCTAGATCTGTTGGATTTTAAGGTGTTTATGACCACTACAAAATAATATTCCCAGTTTTTAATAGATCAGAGTTCAAGAACATGTTAGAGTTGGCTTTATGAAATAATAGTTTGATCAGTATTTGCAACGTATCAGTATATAAATATGTTCACATAGTAGCCTTACTTCATCAGCCTATGTACTCTGTTTAGGTATCTTTTTAATGATGCTGAGGTGAAACCTTTTGACTCTGCACAACTTGCCTCTGAATGTTTTGGTGGAGAGATGACAGTAAGTATTCAGAAATTGTAAATGGTTTTATTTTTCCACATTTCATAAAATTGAATAGCAAAGCCACTTAAATTTCTTATAATTGTTATTAAAACTAAATTTTACTTGTTATGTATTGTATTTTAATATGTTCACAGTATACAGTAGACACTAGGAAATACTACAAAATTATTTCTGCCTTCACCAGGGGGGCGTGGTGGTGCATTTCTGTAACCCCAGCACTGGGGAGGCTGAGGCAAGCGGTTGCTTCAAGGTCAGCCTGAACTGCATAGTGAGACCTTACAAGTAAACAACCATATAATGGTGCAAAAATTGAATAATGCCATGAGAATTGCAATTGAATATATTGTTTCATTAGTTTTGTGGGATTAACCAAAGTAACATTACAGTACCTTTATGTAATCTGAAAAATCTTGCACAAGGAAGTTGGCTTCAAAGAATTGTAACTTTATGTCTCCTATAAAATAGCAGCAACTTGTTTGATACTAGTTATAGAATAAAAAGAACATCTTTGGCTAAGTAATTTATAATAGGATAGTAAAAAATATATATATACTTCACTTCTCTATAGTCAGTTTATCCTTGTACAATACCAATTTCTTGAAAATTTTTCTTCAAAAATTTTTTGGACTGGGTATGGGTTCAGTGTTGGAGTGCTTGCCTAGTATGTGCAAGCCCCAGAATTCCATCCCTAACATTGCAAAGCATACACCCAAAAATCATTCATTCTGAAAAATCAATTATTGGTACTTTTTATTTCATAAATAAGCCCATATAAAGGTCGGGGGTTTTCATTTTGTTGTCTTTTGTTGTGCGATATCTTTGGGGGATTCTTTAGGGTTTTTGTTTTAACTTCAGGGTTTTTGGTTGTTGTGCTAATACTTTCCTGAATATTAATGTTCTATATTTTAATAAAGGTCTTCCTTATTCCTTCTTGGTTTACTTTCTCTACCATTCTGAATGGAAAAGTAGTCTGAGTAGAAAAGGGAAATAAATACATAAAATACTTACATATTCTATCACTAAACCAAATGCATTGCTACATGTCGTTCCTAAGACATTTACTTTAAAGCTTGTTCTTTAAAAAAAGAGGAAAAAAAGGAACAAAATGTAAGACGTTTAAAACGTAGTTTTTCAGATTATAGGTCTATTTCATTTTCTTATTGTTTTTCATCTTTTCTATCACAGCATAGTTTTCTAGGATTACCAATAGAACTTTTATCATTCTCCTGATTAAGAGGTAGCTCCTACACATTCTCAAAAACCCTGCTCCTGAACTCTGCATATTCTACATATGAGGTTGCTGTCTCTTTCTCTTTTCTTTCTTGTTTTGGTTAGGTTTGGGTTTGGTTTGGTTTGGTGTTTTGTTTTGTTCTGTTTTGTGACAGGTTCTCACTATATAGTTTAGGCTGGCCTCAAGGTTGTAGTAATCCTCCTGCTTTAGCCTTTCGAGTGTTGATATTACAGGTGTGTGGCACCGTGCCTGGCTTTCCTCTCTTTTCCATCACCAGTTTTCTTTTCCATCCTTTCTCCCGTGATGTCCTTGACCAATACCTTCTTCTGATACTTTTTTCCTTGGTGACCGTTGGTTGGTCGGTTGGTTGGTTTGAGACACGGTCTCATTATGTAGCCCAGGGTGGCCTTGAATTCACTGTGTAACCCAGGCTGGCCTCTAACTCACAGTGATCCTCCTGTCTAATCCTCCTGAGTACTGGGATTACAGACATGCACCACTGCACCTGGCTATCAGTTACATTTTTTTATGTATCTATGACAAATCCATTTTATTTGCAAAAATGTATAGCTTTGAGTCTCAAAAAGGGTTTCTTCAAGGATCATATGGGTACTATTTTGAGATCTTAAGTTACAGTTTTATGCCTAAAAGGTATTTCAGTTATCTGCTTTTCTGATTTATATAATGTTGTGAGATCCGGGCATGGTAGTCCATGCCTATAATCATGGTGCTCTGAAGCTAAGGCAGGAGGATTAGAAATTCAAACTTGGCCTAAGCAACACAGTGATTTAGTGAGCCCCTCTCTCAAAATTTAAAAAAAAATAAAGATCTGGGGATGTAGCTCAGTTTGAAGAACCTGGGTTTAATCTCTAGTATCACAAAAACAAAACAAAAATAAATTTGAGGATGTAACTCAGTGCAAAGACTCTGAGTTCAATCCCTAGTGCTGAAAATGATGATGATGATGATGTTGTTGGTACTGGTGAGAATGTACAGTTTCAATTTGATGCAGTTTTTGATTGGTTGGTTGGTTGGTTGGTAGTTTGGTTGGTTGTGACAAGGTGTCGCTCTGCAGTGGTTGGTCTTGAATTCACTGCAAAGCCCAGGCTGGCCTCAAACGCATGGCGACTCTCCTGCCTCAAGCCCCCAAGTGCTGGGATTATAGGCCTGGACCACCATGCCTCCTGGCATCAGTTTGGTGGGGTTTTTTTTTTGCCACTTACCATGTTGCAAAAATTGGGTCCAGACCAACTATTTCCTCATCACACCTTAATTTGTCTTCTTTTGTTATTTTCTTTCTCAGTTTTGTACTGTAGTATTAAATTCTTTTATCTAAGAAGAAGTACCAATACTGTTAAGATACACTAGCCAGATTTGTGAAGTACATAGAATTTTTATGAGTATAATGCTATTTGAAAACCGCAAAGTTGCATTGAATTATTACTTGTTTATGAAATAATTCATATATAAATATATCCAACTAAATCCACTTTTTTAAACGAGAAAAATTTTTGTATGATTTCTTTCAACAGACGAAGACCTACGATTCTGTTACAGATAAATTTATGGATTTCTCCTTTGAAAAGGTAATTATTTCTTTCATACAAAATAGTTTTATATTTTCTTTCTTCCACATTGTCTAATATTAGAATTACATTTTGTGCAAATGAAAATATGCTCTTTTTCCCTTGCCTCACAAAGACACACAGTGCATATATGCTGTTTTATAAACGCATGGAGCCAGAGGAAGAAAATGGCAGAGAATACAAATTTGATGTTTCATCAGAGTTACTGGAGGTACAAGCTAACTTTATTTTTAGCGACAGTTTAAAATATTTTGTTTCCACAAGAAATATTATATAAGAACAAGCTATACAACATTAACATCTATAATCCCATACAGAGTTTAGGAAAATTTAAGAAATAGCTGTGCAAGATGGCTTAGGTCTGTGATCCTAGCACTCTGGGAGGCTGAGGCAGGAGAGCACAAGTTCAAGCCCAGCCAGAGCAACATAGCAGCTTTTCAAGACTGTCAAAATTAAAAAAAAAAAAAAAAAGGTCTGGTAAGGTAGCACACTGTAAAGGCTCTGGGTTCAGTCCTTGGGGAAAAAAAGGAGTATTTATATATAATTATGGTGTTAACTGATACAGTTGAATGAGTTTAAAGGAAGTGGAAAATGATTTTCAGTGGAACTAAAAAACTAGAAAGCCAAAAGGATTGCTGAAATCAGTGTTTGTTCACAAGTAATTCATGTGGTCAGCTATGTTCTTTTTCTTGGATTGCATGATAAATTTGCAAATATTTTTTTGTATGTTTCATGATATAAACACTTCATGCAGTGCATGTGAAATTAATTTATAATATATTTTATATAAAATATCTCATAAAACTTGGTTTCATATAGTAGGAGGTAGAAATGGTACATTATTGATTATGTAAGTTAATATGTATTGTCAATATTACAAACAAAACATAAAGGAGGCTGGGGCCTGGAAATGCTCAAGAGCTTTGAAGCAGGCCATCCCATGATTTCCCAACTATACAGCAGGAGCCTTAATAAATGATTCTGGACCAGTATAGAAGATGGATGAGACAGAAATAGCAGAAAATCTTTAGTGGTGAATTAAAGATAGATTTGAGGCCTTTAGTTAAAAATGAACCTACCAAGATGGGTGTAGTTGGCACATGCCTGTAATCCCAGCACTCAGGAGGATTGCCATGAGTTCAAGGCCAGCCTAGACTACAAAGTGATACCCTGCCTAAGAGAAAAAGAACCTACCAAAGCTGAGATGGTGTGGTGGTGCACATATGTAATCCCACCACTCACTAGGTTGAGGCAAGAAGATCACCACGAGTTCAAGGCCAGCCTGGGTTACATGGTGAACTCAAGGTCAGCCTGAACTACGTGGCAAGACCTTGTCTCAAGCGCGCGCGCGCACAGACACACACACACACAGGAACCTGTTGTCTCACATTTCAAAATGCATATTGAAGTGCATTAGTAACAAATCCAATAATACCATTAAGCCAGGGATTTTTTTGGTTTTGGTCCTGGGAGTTGAACTCAGGGCCTCACTTGGTAAGCAAGTGCTGAGCCCACAGAGCTGTATCCCTGGCCCAATACCATTAATCAGAGAACAAATCTGTTCTAGATAAATTTGTGGAACAGAGGGTGTAGCTTAGTGATAGCACATGTGCTTAGCTTGACTAAAGCTTTGAATTAGATACCCAGCATGAAAGTAATAATAATTACCAGTATTTTATGGAACTGACAAAAAGGCTTAAAAACATGTTTCGGGTATTCTGAGAGAGTAACCCAAAATAACAGAATGATTCTAGTAGCTTAATGTTAGAAATAATCACTTCTCATAGTTTTTATAAATACAGCATTTGCTCTTTCAGAACCTTTACAAATTTTTTAAAGATTTGATCCCAGGGCTGAGGATTTAGCTCAGTGGCATAAGCACCTGCCTGGCAAGTTCAAAGTCATGAGTTCAATCACTGGTCCCAAAAAAAAAAAAAAAAGATCTTTGATCCCTTGAGGTAGCCAGGTAAATAATGAATAGTTTTAGTATCTATATTCCTTTTACCTGGAAACAGTTCAATGTAAATTTTAAGTGCATAAGATTTTTGTTTTATAGTTTTTTGTCTTTTTTGTCTAATAAAAATATTAGTGAAAATGTAACAAGCTACTTTCTGATATCTAATGTGGATGTTTTTTCTTCAGTGGATTTGGCATGATAACATGCAGTTTCTTCAAGACAAAAACATTTTTGAACACACATACTTTGGGTAAGTTATGTAAATTTTTTATGTAACTTTTATAGATTGTTTTAATGCTTTCCAAACTCTCCTGTAAGAACTTTTTAAATTATTCTTTTTAAATTCTAGGTTTATGTGGCAGTTGTGTAGTTGCATTCCAAGTACATTGCCAGATCCTAAAGCTGTATCCCTGATGACAGCAAAGGTAATATATAAACATTAGATAAATTTATTGGGTTCATTACTGTAAAATAACTAAATCTTTTTTTTTTTTTTTTTTTTTTTTTTTTTTTTTTTTTTTTTTTTTTTTTTTTTTTTTTTTTTTTTTTTTTTTTTTTTTTTTTTTTTTTTTTTGCTTAATTGTATCTTTTCTTACAGCTAAGCACTTCCTTTGTCCTGGAGACATTTATTCATTCAAAGGAAAAGGTATGTATTTTATTTTGTGAATTTTTGTGTCCCTTATGTCATTAGTCATCTGGGTTTTGTTATTTTTGGCTGAAAAGTTCCTATGCCTTGACTGACTTCTTTTTCTCTTCTAGCCCACAATGCTTCAGTGGATTGAACTACTGACCAAACAGTTTAATAATAGTCAGGCAGCTTGCGAGGTGAGGTGAATAAGTCAACAAATAGCATATACTTACAGTTCTCTTTGTTTCATTAGCTGAGGTACCATATCAAAATTATTTCATCTGTTCTAAAATCACAGGGAACCCAGTGTAAGTTGCTCCTATTTGATGACCGAGTTATAATTATGTGTCAAATCTTTTATGCCAGTTGAATAATTATTAGTTATTTTTTAAAACCTTGCCCCCCCCCTTATGTTATAGCAAGATTAAAACACGAATGGTTTAAAAGACTCTTGGAGTTTTTCTTTAATTTTTTTGTGATGCTTGGTATTGAATCTGTGGCCTCATGCTCTGTAAGCACTCTGTCACTGAGCACAGATACTTCTTAACTACTTATTTTTCTTTTGGATTTTCTCTGCTTTTTTGAGGTATAATTGACAAAAATTACATATATTCAAGGTATGCAATGTAATGACTTGTTTACCACAATAAAATTAGCGTGTCTCTTATACTTAGAAACTATTCATGTAAGCCAGATGTAAAGGTGCAGCACACATCTATTATAATCTCAACATTTTGGGAGCTGAGGCAGGAAGATCTCAAATTGAAGCCCAGCCTGGCCATTAATTGACCTAGTTAGACCTTGTCTTAAAAAATGAAAAGGGTTACAGATGTACCTCAGTGCAGAAGTCTTAGGTTTAAAATCACCAGTACCACACTCTCCCTCCTCCAAATTAATGTGTATTTGTAAGTAATGAACACACTTTAAGATCTCTTATTTTTAAGTAGTACAATATTAGTAACTTTGTTCAATAATGTTACATGTAAAATCTCTAGAATGTATTTGTCTTATACGTGAAATTTTCTACTCTTTGGCTAGCATCTCCCTATACTTAACAAATACCTATCTCCTCCACCCCCTTTAAAAAAAAATCCTACTAGATAAAAGTTTGTGTTCAGTGTTTTTACCCATTTTAGGAAGTGTATATCCCCAAACATAATCTCACTGTGTGTGTGTGTGTGTGTGCGCGCGTGCGCGTGTGCGTGTTTTGTGGTAGTAGGGATATAACCAAAAGGCAGCTATACCACTAAGCCACACCCACAGTTCTTTTTATGTTTTATTTTGAGGTGAAGTCTCCCTAAGTTTTCCAGGCTGGCCTCAAACTTGCAGTCCTCCCACCTCAAGCATCCTGAACAGCTGAGGATTACAGATGTGTACCACTGTCCACAACTTAGTACAATTTTTTTTATTAGAGACCAACAAGATGAAAACTTCCCTAGGAATATAAGTCCTGGGATTTTCCAAAGGTGGGAAATAGCAGCCTAGTGACGAGTAGATGAAATCAGTTTGAGTTTTTACTTACTTAGAAAGTCACTTAATTTTATTTATAGCAATGGGATAAAAAAATATGACCATCAGAAATTTCAGACAAAGATGCAATTTTTTTTAAAGCTTTTAGTGAATTTTTGGAAACATGCATAAAAGTGGAAGGCCATAATGAACTCTCCTGTACCTATTGCTCTGATAAGTAGTAATAGAGTGAAACTTCAGTTTACAAACTTAACTCGTTTTTGTCATTTGGGGGAAGATGACCATGGTTGTGTTTGTTACCTAATGTGGAGTTCATGAATGGAAGCAAAATTTTGCCGGAAGCTTTTGTTTGTGAATTGAATTATTTGCAGACAGAAACGTTTGTGAACTGAGGTATTACTCTTGTTTTCATTCTCATTTTATCATTCCCGTCCTCCCAATCCTTTTTTTTCACCTGAAATGTTTTAGAGAAAACAGATATCATTCATCCATAAACACTTGTTACTTTTTTTCCTTTGTACCATTTTGTATCATCTGCTCTGAAGGATATCTCTACATGCTGGTTTTGATTAATTACATTTCCTGGGTGCTCTTCCCTAATTGCTACTGTTTTTAAGTAGAAGGAAAGTGATTTGTAAGATCACATTATTTAGAGGAACAAAAGATTTTAGTCTGACATTTATGAGGGCTCAGAGGAAAACAGTATTCTACCTTACTACAAAAGTAATTTAGGTCGCCATCATGTGAGTTGTATTTTGTAATTAAAAGACATTCTTGGAATTGTATAATGAGGTGGTCATGGTGGCTCACACCTGTCATGCCAGCACTCTGCATGAACTGAATAGCAAGTAAGATCCTGTCTCCAAAAAAAAAGTGTAATGAGGTGATCATTGATACTTTAGATACAAGACTTTTTAATAACTAGGGAAGCCATTTTATTAAGAACTTGATTTAAACATCACCTGGAGGTAAATTATGACTTTTATTTCATTTAACAAATATTGTTGAGTGTTAAAAAATCGTGCTCTGTTTTCTTAACAGTGGTTTTTAGACCGAATGGCTGATGATGATTGGTGGCCAATGCAGATACTAATTAAGTGCCCTAATCAAATTGTGAGACAGGTAAGGAAAAATGTATTTGAAAAAATTATTTGAAAAAGAATGGCTTTCAGTTTAATTACTTAAATTTACCTTTGAATACATCTTAATCTTGCAATGAAAATACTTCAAAAACATCTATTATAAGAGGCATTTTAATACTGTTTTGACTAACATCTTTTAATATTAGCTATTACTCTAATCAAGGGATTAAAATGAACATTTTTTGGATATAGAAAGATAAGTTATAACTGATCTTTCAGATCTGGATGCATTATAAGCTGTACTGATTCTTTTTCAGATCCTTAGATAGTCTAACTATGAGAGAATACTATTGTAACCTAGAAAGTTAAATGAATAGGATGCATTTCATTTCTGTAACAGAGCCTGAACTGTCAAATGAGTCAATTTGTTATCATTACATTATCAGAAAGTTGCATAATGAAAAGTTCAGTATTGGTTTTGTCTTGGTTACTTTTCTTATTGTGGAGACCAAATAAATAGCACCCAAAGTAAAAGGAGGAAGAGTTTAGCTCACAGTTTGTTGAGGAGAAACAGTTCATGGCAGGCAGAAAATAGCAAAAACAAGCAAGCAAACCTCAAGTGACAGTGGCAGCTTTTATATTCTATATAGACTGCCTGACTTAGGGCAAGCGCCAAACCAATCAGTGGACTAATCTGTATTCGCACACCCTTAATTCCAACATCACACTTTGTAAATCCAACTGCCTCCAAAAACCCCACCTATAACTGCATGAGGCTTCGGATGGACATCTAGGCACAAACCATGACAGCTTTATAATCACTTATGACACCAAACGAGAATGTTATCCTGAATTTTGCCACTTTCTGGTTGAAATAGAATTCTCACACTGTAAAAGTCACTTAATCCTTTCAAAATATAAAATTTAATAGTTTTTGATATGTTCACAATTTTGGGAAAATCATAACTACTAATTTTAGAACACTTGTCACTCCATAAGGAAACCCAGTCCTATTCGCCTCAGCCCTTACCTACTAACCTACTTTCTGTCTCCATGAGTTTACTGCTTTAATTTAATCATCTTGGTCAGGAATTGTCCATGTTTACAGCTTGTATCCACACTTCATCTCCTTTTTTTTGAGCAAGGGTACCAGGGATTGAACTCATGACCTCACGCTTGCCAGGCAGGCACTTGTGCCGCTGAGCTAAAAACCCCACGTCTCCTTTTTCTGACCAGATATTTCATTGAATGAATATACCTCATTTTCTTTATCCATTCATTGGTTGATGACCATCTGAGATGTTTCTACATTTTGGCTGTTTTGAATGCTGATAAACATTTGCGTACCAATTTTTCTTTGGACATAATAATTTTCTTTCCTTTTTTTCCTTTTCCTTCTTTGTGTTACAGGGAATTGAACCCAGGACCACTGAGCCAAATCTCCACCCCTTTTTAAATTTTTTTTTTCTTTTTTAATGTTAAAACAGGCATGCTTGGTTGCCCAGGTTGGCCTGAAATTCATGATCCTCCTATCTCAGCCTCCTGAGTAACTGGGATTACAGGCATATACCACCATGCCCAAGTAGACTATATTCATTTCTTTTTGGTATATACCTAAACTAGAACTACTAGGTATTGTGGTCATTCTTACATTTAAAATTTATAGGTAAGCTGGGCATGGTGGCACACACCTGTAATCCCAGCAAGTTTGAGACTAGCCTGGGCTACAAAGTGAGCAAGGCCATCCTGAACTGCATAGTGAGACCCTATCTCAAAAAGACTAAAATAAAATAAAATAAAATTTATAGGTATACCAAAGTTTTTTATTACTGAAAAACATCAGGCCCCCCAAATTCAAAGACCCAATCCAAAAATGAGTGTGTGATGAACTTGCACTTCTCAGATGAAGAAATACAAATGGCAATTAAATACATTAAGAAATTTTCAACATCTCACTCCAGAAACAATGGCTGCCATCAAGAAATTAACCAATAACAAATGTTGGTGGCCTCTTAAGGAAAAAGGAACCCTTCTCCACTGTTGGTGGGAGTGTAGACTAGTACAACCACTCTGAAAATCAGTGTGAAGTTTCCTTAACAAACTAGGATTGGAGGTTCCATTTCATCCAGCTATTCCCCTTCTGGATATTTTCCCAGAAGAATTGAAAACATGGTACCACAGCGATGTATGTGTACCCAAGTCTATAGCAGCACAATTTGTAATAACTAAATCTTGGAAACAACCCACAAGCCCATCAGCCACAGAATGGATAAAAAAGATGTGATATTTTTATACAATGCAGTATTACTCAGCTATAAAGAGGGATAAACTTGAGGCTTTTATGGGTAAATGGATGCAACTTGAGACCATACTCATAAGTGAACTCACACGTGTTAAATATTATAGTTTCCCTAGTGTAAAAGAAAAAAAAACTGAAAGAGTAATAAGATCCAAAATGTACAGTAGACACTGTGAAAATGAAAGGGAAAGAAAGTGCTCAAAAGGAAACAACAACTGGGATAGGGGAAAAGAGAAAAGGGAAACGATTATACATATATAGGTATACATATATATGTGTGTGTGTATATATATATACAAGATAGATAACTACTGATTTCTGTGAGTTCAACAAGAACAGTTTGTGCTTTCAAAAAAAGTTTTTTTATTGTTTTTATTGACTGTACCACTTTACATTTCTTCCAGTGATGTATGAGGGTTTCATTTTTATCATTTCTAACACTAGGTATTAGCTTGTTTTTTGCCATCCAGGTATGTATGAAGTGGCATTTCCTTGTAGTTCTAATTTGCATTTGCCTAATTGCCAATGATATTAAACATCTTTTCATGTGCTTATTTGCCATTTTTATGTGGTTTTTAAACCATGTTACTTTTGAATGAATTTGTCATATTTCCTTCTCTAAACCATTGTTCCTTTGACAAGCACCTGCCATCCCCTACTAAAGAAGATGAACATTGTTTTCTTTTTCTATCTCTACCAACAAAGGAGATTTTATGAAGCTTTCAGTTTGGTAATCTGTATTACTGAAGCCTATATTTGATTGAGTTTTTTCCATCTTACCATAAAACTGAAAGTTTATTTTTTGGTGCTAGAGATCAAACCCAGGGCTTTGAATGTGCTAATAAGTATGTGATTGGCCACTGAGCTACACTGCAGTCCCCTGAATGTTGTTTTACTTGTCTTATATTTATACTAGAGATTAAACTCAGGTGGGTTTGAGCCACATCTCCAGCCCTATCTATCTGTCTGTCTATCTATCTATCTATCTATCTATCTATCTATCTATCTGTTATTTTTTGAGACAGTCTCTCACTATGTATTTCAGGCTGACCTGAAATCACAATAGTCCTCCCACTTTAGCCTCTCAGGTGCCGGTATTACAGGTGTGTGCCACCACACCTAGCTCCGGCCCTTTTAAATTTTATTTTGAGATAGGGTCTCACTAAGTTGCCCAGGCTGACTTCACAATTGCAATTCTTCTGCCTCAGCCTTCTGAGTAGCTGGAATTACAAATATGTATTACTCTCAGCTTGAATTTTTCCCCCTACTTTGAGGCAGAGTCTTACTGTATGTATAGACCAGGTTGTTTGGAGGTTCATGGAACTCAGACTAACCTAGAACTTCTGGTCCTCCTGTGAAAGTCACCCAAGTAATGAGATTACAGGCTTGTTCCACCTTGCCTACCTTGAATGTTTTTGTTTTTTGTAGTGTTAGGAATTGAACCCATGGGTGCTCTACTATTGAGCTACATCCCCAGGTTTTTTTGTTTTTGTGTTTATTTTCTCACATTAGACAGATAATGTGCTGACATCATAACAAGGTTTGAGAAAGGCATTCAGATGCAAACAACATGAACATCCAATCATCATACTCATGAACTGAAGGATCTGGGTTTTTTATTTTTTAAGATAGAGTATTGCTGAGTTGCCCAGCTGGGCAGCTGAACTCTCCATCTTCTTGCCTCTTGACTCCCAAGTACTTGGATTACAGGCATGGACCATAGTGCACATCTTTCAGTGTTGTTTTAATGCTGACTTTGCCTTATATTTTCAGTCTTTGGCTGAAAGTTCAAAAAAGCTTCAGGTCAAAAAGTCATTTGGAGCCGGGCGTGGTGGCACACTCCTTTAATCCCAGCACTTGAGAGGTTGAGGTAGGAGGAGTGTTGTGAGTTTGAGGCTGGCTTGGGCTACAACACGAGTGCAAGACTGACCTGAGCTACGTAGTGCGACCCTGCCTCAAAAAACTAGGGCCAGGAGTTTGGCTCAGTGGCTTAAGCTTCTGTCTGGCAGGTGTGAGGTTGTGAGTTTGATCCCTGGTGCCACAAAAAAAAAAAAGAAAAGTCACTTGGCAGCCAGGCATTGTGGCACACACCTGTAATACCTATAATGCCAGCAATTTGGAAACCTGAAGCAGAAGGGTTGTGTGTTCAGGGCCAGTCTGGACTACACAGTAAGTTCAAGACTGGGCTGGAATACATAGCAAGACCCTGTCTCCAAAAACCAGTAAATGAATGAATAAATGAATGAATGTATGTATATATGTGTGTATCATATGTTGGCTGTATATAAATGGGTTGCAGAGGATATTAAATGTGTTAAATTCTTAGTTCTAGTATCTATTTTAACTGTTACGATTTGGTTCCTAAGTAGTTACCTCTTCTCCTTTACAGATGTTTCAACGTTTGTGTATCCATGTGATTCAGAGACTGCGACCTGTGCATGCTCATCTCTATCTACAGCCAGGAATGGAGGATGGGTAAGAAGTACTTCTTGAACATTTTTAATTTTGAGTTTTTTAATGATCTGCATACAAAGTATTTTTAAAATATCCATAGGGAAAATTTTGGTGGTTCTGTTTAAAAATAATCTAAATAATAATAATAATGGAGTCAGGAGGGAAGACTTTTTTTAAATCAAGTAGATGTGCAAAATCCTCTGTAAATAACTTCATGGCTTAATCTTTTTTTGCTTGTTACAGTTATTTCTGATAATTGGAATACAGCTACTTACATTACTTCAATTGGCATTATCACAAAATTAAAGGAGAAAATTCAGATCTTTAAAAACATTTTTGTTCCAAGTCAAGAATGGTGTTCAGATTATCTGAAAGCTACCATAAGGCCTGTAATCCCAGCATTTGGGAGGCTAAGGCAAGAGGATTGCTGTGAGTTTAAGGCCAGCCTGGGCTACACAGTAAGATCTTATCTCAAAAACACAAAAACAAACAAAAAAAAAAAACTTTTTTTTTTAGTTTGGTACTTGGGAGTGAAACCCAGTACCACTTATCACTGAGCTGCATCCTCAGCCTCATTTTTTATTTTGAGACAGGAATTCACTAAGTTGCCTAGTTGCCTGACTGGGTTTGAATGTTTAATCCATCTCAGCTTTCAAAAGTTCTAGAATTACAGGTGTGCCACCACACCCAGCTTATTCCCAGATTTACATTTTTAAAATACATAATTTTTTTTTCAGGTCAGATGATATGGATGCCTCAGTAGAAGATATTGGTGGTCGTTCCTGTGTCACACGATTTGTGAGAACTCTCTTATTAATTATGGAACATGGTGTAAAACCTCACAGTAAACATCTTACAGAGTATTTTGCCTTCCTTTACGAATTTGCCAAAATGGGTGAAGAAGAGGTGAGACTGAATCTTGTTTTTTGGATTATGTACCTATATTCAGTATATAGAATTTGTCTTTAACTTAAATTTTTAATCAATTTTTTTAGAGCCAGTTTTTGCTTTCATTGCAAGCCATATCTACAATGGTACATTTTTACATGGGAACCAAAGGACCTGAAAATGTAAGTATTTGGGATTAGAGGTCTTATTTGCATCATTCAAAGTCATATAGTTTTGGAACCTTTATAGTCTAGCCTGTTTTTTTTGTGTGTGTGTTTTTGTTTGTGTTTTGTGTGTGTGTGTGTGCGTGTGTGTGTTGGTATTGGGGATTGAACTGACAACCTCACCTGCCAATCAGATGCTTAAGCCACTGAGCCAAACTCCTGGCCCTATTTTTTTGGTGGCAGGGTTGCACTATGTAGTTTAGGCAGGTCTTGCTCACGTTGTAGCCCAAGGCAGCCTCAAACACACAACATTCCACTTACCTCAGCCTCCCAAGTGCTGTGATTAAAGGTGTGCGCCACCACGCCCGGCTTACTCTGTTTAAACAGGTAGTGTTAAGGGTCTAAGATTGGTTGATATTGTTAATTGTAGTAACTATGGCAAACCAAGAAGTAACTGAGTAATAAGTCACTTTGTAAGATTATGGGGCAAACGAAATAAATTTAAGAATAACCACAACCTACTTTGGAACCTTATAAACAGAATATTGGGGTTTTTGTGTTCATTTTGGGAAGGGGTGTTTTGTTTTGTTTTGTTTTTACCAGGAATCGAAATCAGGATCTTGTGCTTGCTAGGCAGGCGCTTGTGCCACCTAGTGTATTGTTTTGTTGCACATTTTTGGTGGGGTTTGGTTTTGTTTTTATGGTACTGGAATTGAAGCTAGGGAGTGCTGAGTTAAATCTCCAACTCTATATTTTATTTCGAGATAGGGTCTTAATAAGTTACCCAGGGTGCCCTGAAATTTGCAGTCTTCCTGCCTCAGCCTATCTAGTAGCTGGAATTACAGTCATAAGCCACCACATTTGGCTAGTGGTCATATTTTCTTTTCTTTTTTTTTTTTTTTTTAAATTTTAAAGATAGTACAATCGAACAAAACATAATAGAACAAAGTCAGTCAAAACAAAGCAGTAGAACTGGTACAGAACTTCAAAGAAAGATACTATGAAAACAATAGCTACTATAGTATATCTTGTTATTTTCAGAGTAGTTGACCATTCCAACAGGTATAGTAAAATTAAACCAAAAACAAAACACAATAAAGCCAATAAAAACAATATAAAATAAAGCAAAAAAAATTAATCAGAATAAAGCAAAACAGTGAGAACAATATTGGGCCTCAAAGACAAGACAGAAGAGAATCCCCCATATTTGCTACATTGCCTACTGTCATCTTCCAAGAGATGCTCAGGCTGCCAGCCCCAGGCCTGCAAAATCAATGAAACAATACTAGCATTTAGTTGCTTTATGTACCTCAGTTGCTATCAATTTAGCCGGACCTCTGAACCAGCAGGTTGCTTACCTTGGCAGCTGGCGGGGTGGGGTTGTCCTTGATTCTTAGCCTGTGGTAGGCATACGGGAGGCACATGTTTCTCTTCCTGGAGTCTACACCAGTTGTGCATTCCTCAGGAAGGCAGGCTAGTTGTTTTCTGGTTGGAGCCTCTCTGACCCAGTGGGGTGGGTTCTCGAGAGGCCCATCTGTTTCTCTTCCTGGAGTTCTCAGTCACGCACTTGCCAGGAAGATGCAACTAGGTTGGTTTTTTGGTGTTTGGTGTTTGGTTTTTGGTGTGTGTGTGTTTTTTTTTTTTTTTTTTTTTTTTTTTTAAGACAATCTTGCTATGTAGTTCAGCTAGGCTTTGAACTCACTTTGTAGCCCATGTTGGCCTCCAACTAACA